>JAOANR010000012.1:12199282-12272540 GCA_030278955.1 Hygrophila difformis | reverse complement strand
TAATAAAATATTTACAATACAAGAAGTATATGTCAACCCAGTAAAAACAATTGATGTATTATTAGGGACAGATTTTACAAGTTTATTTTAAAGCTTTAGAGTAGATAGATATAATATCCAATTTAGATCAGCATGTAACCACTATATTACTATTCCGAGAATAAGGAAACCATACAGAGTGCTTCAGAAACGTGGTGAAAAAGGAGAAACTATAAAACAACCAATTACTTATTACATAAAATTTAAAATTCACAAAATTAAAAAACAAGTGCTAATTCAAAAGCCAGAAGATTTTGATAAATATGAACTTCATGAGACAATAAAATACATCTCTGAGAACTATGGAGAAAATCCAATTGAAAAATGGAATCTTAATAAAATATATGCAGAATTAAAAATGAAGAACGATGATATAATAATAAGAACTCAACCTATGATGCATAATCAAGAAGATATTGAAGAACTTCGAAAACAAATAAATGAATTGTTAGAATTAGATCTTATTCAAAAATCTATAGCAGAACATAATAGTCAAGCTTTCTTGGTTAGAAATCGTAGTGAACAAATAAGAAAGAAACCAAGATTAATAATAAATTACAAAGAACTAAACAAAAACATGATATTTGATGGATACTTTCTACCTAACAAAGAAAATCTAATAGGATTAGCTAGAGGTAGAACTATCTATTCAAAATTTTGATTGTAAAAATGGATTTTGGCAAATTAAAATGCATCCAGATAGTATAAAATATACAACCTTTATTACTTCACAAGAACACTATGAATGGAAAGTTATGCCGTTTGGAATAAAAAAATGGACCACAAATATTTCAAAGAAAAATGGATAAAACATTTAAAAAATTTAGTAACTTTATATTTGTATACGTAGATGATATACTAATAGCCTCAAACACTATAGAAGAACATAAAAAACATTTAGATATATTTACAAAACTTTGTAAAGATCATGGATTAATTTTATCAGAAAAGAAAGCAGAAATATTCAAAGATGAAATAGAATTTTTGGGTCTAATATTAAACAAACTTGGAATTAAAATGCAACCACATATAAGTACAAACTTGTTAAAATGCCTGATGAACTTAGGAATAAATTAAACATACAAAGATTTCTTGGAATTCTAAATTATGCAGAAGGATTATATATCAAATTTAGCAAAAAAAGACAAATGATCTAAGAAATTGATCAGAAAAAATAATAAAATAGGATGGAATGATCAACATACTGAAATTGTCAAATAATTAAAAGAAGAATGCTCCAAATTACCACCGTTAAGATTACCTGACGAAAAAGATAATTTAATAGTACAAACCGATAGCTCAGACTACCATTGGGCAGGATTATTAAAAACCGATACTGGTGAAATTTGTAGATATACATCCGGAACATTACAAGGAGCAGCCATAAACTATAGTACAAATGAAAAAGAATTACTTGCCGTGATTAAATCAATAGATAAATTTTCATTTTGGTTATTAAGTAGAAAGTTTAAAGTATTAACTGACAATACTCAAGTAAAATCTTTAATTTATAATAAAGTTCCAAATAAACCCCAATATAGAAGAATAATAAGATATCAGACTTTTTTGTCAATGTACGACTTTACTGTTGAATATATTAAAGGGACTGAAAATTATCTAGCTGATTTTTTGAGCAAGAACCCTGAATATGGAGAACAATGAACAATGGATGATGCTGGTCTGACTGACCACATTTACAATGAAATAGATCGACTACAAAAACTACTCCAGTCGACTATGGACAGACAACTAAAACTACAACAATTGATCGTTGGGAGCTTTATAGACGAACATAAGACTATCAATGACGATATATATGAATGTAACAAATGTTTGCAGGGATTACTAACTACTATGGAAGAATACTTTTATATCCCTGAAGAACTAAACACTGGTGTTTCAAACCAGGAAGGGAAAGCTAATCCTGTTCCAAAAGAGGACAAACAAGCAAAACAATCTGGGGATGCAAGACCTTCGACCTCGTCGAAAAACATTGCAGAAAATAAGAAGTATTTTTGCGACAATATTCCTCAACCAGCACCCATTAGCCCTGAAACAAGACACTTTTTAGCAGAATACCATACCCTGAGCAGCTACATATACTCTTTACCCAGACAAGAAACATCATTCTACACAGAATTCACCAAATCCCTACATCCACAAGTAACTATTTTACCAGGCTGCGACCCAAACTTTGTTTCAAACTGTTTTCAAATTCGGCTTTATCAGAACTATTTTCCTGTCCCCTTTACGAACCGAAATATCCAAATTACTTGTATTAATTGAAGCCCTAAACATAAGACCAAAAACCTAGAATGTAACGTCCCGAAAATTCAAACCTGATTTTCGCAAGCATTACCGTCGTACTAACTATACTAAACTAGTGGCCAGCTAACTTAGAACAGCTAGTACAAGGCTGAGTACAAACCACGACGATTATCTGATTAACCAATTATGAACGGAAGCTAAAACAATTAAAAACACGTAGATATAACATGAGTTTCCACATAAACTCCAACAAGTAATCCAACATAATTCTCCAGGCTACAAGCCTCATCAATCGAAAAGCAGACAACTAGCCAAAAATCTCAAATAAAGGACTACCAGTCCAAAGTATTAAATCACACATGGCCACCGGCCGACAGTATGTAAATCCCAGGCTCACAGGCCTCAACCAGTAGAAAACCAAGTACCGAGCACATATAGTCACCTAGTATCACATAAGCATGATGAATGCGTCATATAATCCTATCTATGTGATCTCTCAAAACCCCAAACCCAATCATGCTCCAGTGCCTCCAGCAGGATCAATAAAACAAACAAAGCAAGGGAGTCAGTACAACGTACTGAGCAAGGGATATGCGTGCAGGGGAAATAAAGGGGGAAATATAATATAATAATAAGCAGAATATAAATATAATAGAATATAAATAAAATAGATAAAACATCACACCGTCCCATACCGGTGCTTCAACCACAAACATACAAAAGGGCATAAATAAATCACCATACCGTCCCATACCGGTGCTTCAACCACAAACATACATTTTATGCACGTGATGCATGACCTAACATACACCTATCTACCCTATATGCAAATGCAATGAATATGCCTAGCCGGCAACCTAAGAACCCGGGCGGTATGAACCCACGGGTGAGGATATCATCAACTCCAACCCGTTACAGGGTAACATACACCATCCCCGCAGGGACCACAGGCATCACAGCCCAAATCATCCACCCCGAAGGGCCAACAGGCATGACAGCCAATCATCTCAGGCATAGCAGCCAATAATCCACCCCGAAGGGCCAACAGGCATAACAGCCCAAATAGTACACCCCAAAGGGCCATCGGGACTCAACAACACCTGTGAAGGCTGCCCGATCAATCATAAACATTATAACAACCCATCGGGTTAATAACCGTCAATTCCAATGCAATAACATGCATATGACAATATCATGATGTTCAAGCACCTAATCACTTTGTTCGCATGCTTCTCAATACATAAAGAATTCAATACAAATCCTTAGGCTAAGGCATTAACATTAGAGTTCAATAATCAACATATAATTAATAATATCACGATTTAACAATTCCCTCCAAGCTATTCAACAACCCCCACGGGCTAAAGATCATTCCACGACTTACCAAAATCATTGGAGAAGTCAAACAATATAACAAGAACCTCCCTGAATAATATAAACATTCCCAAGTTTAAAGCATCGCGAGGGAATCATAATTCAACAATTAGAGTTCAACAATTAGAGCGATGAGTTCGACAAGAACTCACGAATAGACATTCATCACAATCTAAATGATATAGTACTACGAAAAGCGTCTCATCATCTAAATTATCACACCGTAAGCTTAAAGCAACATAATCATAAATATAGTTAATAATAATAACCCACAAATCAACTATTAGAGAAAATAAGCAACAACTATAATATAATCCTAAATCACCCCAACACACATAAAAATGCAAGCATAAACCCTTGCCTTTTATAATCAATCTTTAAAGCTTCCTTCTTGTTACGTCTCCAACCTTCCAATGGTTCCATTATCATCTCACGGTTGCACCCTATACAAAATATTATCATAAAATTAAAATAATTTTACTATACCAGCACCTTCGTTTCCTCCTCCCACCAACAACCTCTTCTAGTCTCCTTCCACAATCCCATAAAACCAATCATACAATATTTTCATTCTATGTTTACCAGCATATAATTAGACCATAAATACTCCCACAACTATAAAATCACATAAACAATATTCCACAAAGCTCTAATCGACAATCACAAGTGGTTAAAAGGAGTTTAATGAAAATATAACAATTTTCCACCTTTAACACCCATAGATATAAAGACTTGAACCAATAAACCTCCAATACCACAATAAAAATCCATTTAGCAATTAGTATTTAAGAATGACCAATCTATTCTAAAATTTCTAGCATTCAAGAATTTCCACATTAAAACACTTGCAAGATTGTCCATTTAATCAAATTAATACCAACAAGTCCCAAACTTCAAACAAATACCCAACTTAATTATTCAAGAATTACTAACAAAGTTCATTTAACCCTTGAACACAAATATGCTCAACTAAAGTTCATACCAACACTTAATATTGACATACCATGGATTCATTATTATCAAATAACTAAAACAACCCAATTAGTACATAGTATTTCTCCAAAAATTATAACCAACAATTCCAACAAGTGAAACTAGCAACATGAAAAATCCATTTTATCCCAATCGATCATATTAACCACAAGAGTTCCAACTTCTAACAAGTATTTCACTAACTCATTAAAAATCATACAGTAAAATATTTAAGAATATACCTATTATTACTAAAAGAATCCCCAAATTACCAAATCGCACTTCAACCTCAATTTCTACTTCCAATTCCATATTCAAGCATTATACTCTCAATAATAATACAAGTACCCAACCACAAACTCATGCAATTTCCATAATTAAATCATGAAACAACTTATTAAACACCTCAATTAGCACACCTCAAAGCCATAGAACTCAATCTAACAATTACATATTCTTTAACCAAAACCAAGAAGCAAAAGAACAAGAAAATCTAACAACTCAATCACCAGCACCTCTGCCACAAACTCTAAACCTGCCCAACCACCACCGTGGCCCAACCTCCGCCACCAAGCCACCATAACCACCACCTGGTGCCGTCGACGGCGGTGCCGCCACCGCCTTCACAGCAGCGCAGCCCGCTGCTTGTCACAGCGGCAGCAGCTGCTGCCGCTCCGGCGTCGCGTGGCGGCGCGACGCCGCACCTCCACCACACCACGCCACCGTTCACATCCTCATCCTCACCTTAATCCCCACACCACCCCGACGCCACTCCAGCAGCCCTTCGGTCGCTGCCCCAAACTCAGCAGAAAAGGAAGAAGAAAACAGGGGAAAAGGGGAAGACTGAAAGCAGAGAAAGAAGAGACCCCAAATCTTTACCTCTTGCGATGTGTGCTCCCCTTCAAACTTGAAATTGACAGCTCCCACTCTTCTCCATTGGAACGATTTCACCATTTTCATGAGCCCTAATTGGCTTTTGCAAAAGTGACGGGATTTAGGGTACACATGTCCCCAATCTATTCTAAATCTGATAAATAAATAGACTCCGGCTATTCATACTCTTGAATTTGCTAACATCACCCCATTAACCCTCACAAATTACATATCTACCCTTAATTTGAATTAACTTTAAAACAATAACCCAATCCATTTAAAATACTTCATACACCCCACCAAACGAGCCAACACCCCAAACGTGTTCGCGAGTTCTGTGTTTTCTCCTGGTGAAGAACCGCAAAAAAAGAAGAAAAGTTCACGAATCGGTGGACACTTTTACAACAAGCATATCCTTCAGATCGGTTGACACTTCTGCAACAAGCATATCTTCTTGTTTGTGTGGGTAATTGAATTTGGGGCTGGGGAAGACAAGAAGTGTTTTCGCAAGAAGACCTGGGTCGTTCGGCACTGGTGTGCTACACAGGCTTCGTGGCGTTCGGCAGTGGGTGCCGAACACCCTTTTTTCTGCACGGCGCTGGGCACCGAACAGTGCAATGACTGCACGGCGTCGGGTGCCGAACGCCCTTTGTTCCGCGCGGCGTCGGATGCCGAACGCCCTTGGTCCCTTATCTTCTCGCACTATAATAATTTTTCATGTTTTGTTTGTTAGGGAATTCCGGGCCTGATATGTTTTTCTTTTCTCTTGCTTTGATTCTACATAATTGCGAAAACAAAAAGGTAATTATGCTAGTCGTAAATACTATCATTTAGAATTTCAACTCTGCAATCCTTTGATTCCCTTTTGCAGGGGCAAGATTGTTATGGCTAATACATAGTGATTTTTTTAGTAAGTGTGTGATAAACCACCATTAAACAGTTGGTATTAACATTCTATTGTCAGTTCTTTTGATATCCATTTGTGACTTGCATCTTGTTTATATACCGCCACTTTCCTTGTTTTAACATCCGCTTCTATTTAATTAAAGGTGGTGGCTTGAGATTTGTGGATATGATTAGGATTCATCCTTTGGAATTTTGAAGATGACTTCTCTTGTTTGACTATAGAATTGAACAAAGATTGCTGGTCTTATGTTCTCCGGAGTGGTCTTGTTTTTGAGAGGAGACTAGAATTGATACATTCACTATAACTGTGTTTTCCCTCATACATTCAACATGTATGTATTTGCATCTTTTTATGTCATATAATTATGTACTTTGTTTCCTGTATAAACACATGAGCCATCGTTTCTTACCAACCAATTACTTGAATTCAGGCTGCTACTCCACAAGCTGAGGCCAAGAAAACTGATGTTGCTGAGTCTTCAACGAACACGGAGGAGAAGGAAGAGGAAAATGAGAGTGAGGATGTGCTGCTGCTCCTCGTAGAAGGAATGTCAGGCCTGCTGATTAAGTGATGGAATCCACAGAAATAGCCAAAACAAATGTGAGGATGGCTTAAGCTTAGTCAGCAGCAGGCAACTTTAGTGTTTGGGGAATTTTGTGTCTCTCAATTTGATTTGATGCTACAATGGAGGTCTTCCGGAGTTTTTGGTAATTAGATATTATTCACAGACATACTTGGTTCACGGGACACCCTTTATTGATGATTCAGCTTGTTTTTATACGAATGGATTGAATTGAATTATTTAAGGAATTTGTAGCTTATTATGTGGTGTTCTTTTCTTTTTTGGTTACATATCTCTCCCTTTCTTACACATTGTTGCCTGACTTCCAGGATTTACTTGACTTGAGCCATGTATAACTTTTATTTAGTTTAGATTGATTGTGCAATTTTGGTATGGTATAATTGTTTTGCAAGTGAAAAGGGTTGGAGGGCAGATTAGTGTTGAACGTTGTCGCTGTGTCCACAAGAAGTTTAACCATAAGCTTTTAAATTTGGATAATTTCGATTGGATCATATGAATTTGGTTCAGCAAATTATCACATTGACACAAAATCTCATCTTACAAATGAACAGACAACTGCAAACATGACATAAAGTATAACTAAGAGTCTCTCTTGTCAATACTCAATACATAAACCCCTCCACAATATGCTTCATTGTCTCGTCAAGGCAACCTTGAGCATTCTTGGAGATCAACCTTAAGAATTCATGAGCAAGACTGACTCAGTCCCTTCGCTAGTAGTGGTGCGCCGCAATAAAACACTCCTTAACCAAACATATACAATAAAACCCAATTAGAAAACGAAAGTGTTATTGATATAATGCCCACAACAAAGAGGGATAGATAGATCTTATCAATTTTGAATCCGGGTGGTTCATCGGCAAAGAAAACAAATCAAACAGTTGCAAGTTCAATGAAATTAAACACATCCTCAATCAGAAATAGATCATGCTGCTCTGAAACCAATTTTTTAGGCATCAATTAATTATAGTACTCGAAATCAAAAGTTAATCCTTGGATGTTACCAAACAGTCCAAGAGAATGAATTAATAAGTAATCTTGGAACAATTGAATGAATTAATAGAGAAAGAAGAAATAGGAATTATATTACGACTGAACCAACCCAGACCATGTAAACAAAGCACTATCATATTAATTCGCAATGGCAACGAGAACACAATGAGAACCAAAATGTTAACGATATTGACCAAATAGCGGTGAACCCCGTTCGGCCTCCATGGCCGTTCGACCTTCCTCGAGTTCGGCGGCCCGTGCCGCATAACAACAGTGTTGTTCGGCACACATGGCCGCACGACGCCTACCTTGTTCGGCAGGCACGGCCGGACGTCACCTTCGGCGTCCGGCACACCAGGGCCGAACGGCCCTGGTCTTCCCCAGCGAACTTTTGTCCCGAAATTCGAACCCTAGCCCCAAAATTCACAATCCCACAACCACCAAATACACACTTCTTAATTTGCAACTCAACTCCACTCGACTTATTATTGTAATTTAAATGGTTACGTCAAACCTGAAATAAAAATTTCTAACCTTCTATAAACTTTCGGATATGGTGAGCAAGGATTTGTTTGTTAACTTTCTCTAAATCCTTCTTCCTTTGCCGCGGAGAGTGATAGAATCTCATGGCAGCTGTGATTTGAAGGATGGGTTCTTCTGGGGGATTCGGAAGGATGCGTTTTCTCGTTTTTTTGGAAGTTCGGTTGTGGGGAACTCGGGTGATGTTAGTAGGTTGTTGTTTTTAAAATTAAATTAAAGGGTATTTTGGGTAGTAGATATTTGGAATGGGTGATGTTAGAAAAAAAAGGAGTGCAAATAGCCCGGGTCAAATAAATAAGGGTATGGATCTGGGTCAATCATAGGTCATGGGTTATTGGGTTGTGGGCTCTCCAACTTAATTCCAAATCAATGAGAATATTATAGCCCAAAATGTTAGATACCATTAACTTCAATTAATTAATCATAATTAAATAAATTAGTTATGAAGAATTAATCGGGATGTTACACAGAAACTGAAAATATTTTCTATTAGTCCAGGAGTCAAACACTCTTCCTACCATCTTGCTATTGCAGAAGAAATCACTAAACCAGAAAGTTATCCTCAAGACTATGGAACCCCCAAAACAGAAATCTTCAATGACAAATACATCCACTTCAAAAGACCAATGGGAATACGTGCTGTCCATGAACAGATGAAAAGACTATACAACCAAGGAGCAGGAATCTTTTTTGGAAATGAAGAAATCGTAATGATTGAACAATTGAACACTCCAGGATTCAGATCAGGAAACATAGCAGGACTAAATCAGAAATTTGACACATACAATTTTGAATGCTCAGAAGAAGTCAAGAATATCTGGAAGAAAGCTGTAGAAAAATCCACCACAAGTCTGAAAACAAGAACATTTCTTCGGAAAGAGACAACGAAGTGAAGTAAGCAGTGACGACAAAGAGGACCAATGTAGCACTAAGAAGAGAATAATGCAGCAAGACGTATGCCATGACGAAAGTACACAAGCAAACAAAGAAGAAAATCAATAAACAAGTGAATTATTGAAGACAATAATACATAGCCACCGGATGAATTATTACAAGAAGACAGCTCAAAGTGCATGATTAAAGAAGAAAATGACAGCCACCGAACATCAATAATGGAGAAGAAAAGAAGGGAGAAGATGATGCCACGTATCTCAATTCAGGACCATTAGATCTTCAGAACTTCATCTATAAAAGGAGGCAAGGCTTATGAAGAAGACAGAAGTGAAGATACCCACCAGAATACTCTTTCTTTTGCAATCTTTAGTTCTCTCTTTGATGTAAAACTATGAGTGATTTTAAAAGCTTTCAATAAAAGATGATCGGCTAAGCACAATAGCCTGATCATTCCAGTAAATATCTTCGAGTATATTTTTTTAAAGTTTACAAAAATTCTTAATATATGTGAGTGAGTGAAAGATGTGTTGAGAGTCAAGTCATCGATACAGTGATTTCCGAGAGGTCGTGCATACCGGAGTAAGGCAGGAGGCCTGAAGAGAAGGATAGCAGACGAGGAAAGAAGGTTACTCGTTGAAGGACTCGATCAGAAATTTCAACCACAAAAGCTTATATTACAGAAGCAAGGTAGACCCTAAAATTTTACTTTAAAAGATAAATAATGTGAATGATCATGGCATATATTTAGATTATTTACGTTCTCTGCAAAAGATCATAAATAGAATCCATAACATAATATTTTGATATTGTAAGGACAAACACAACAGAATATTTACTACAATACAAGTCTTTCACCTTTCATATACCACTTTCATATACTAGATTGTTCGATAAATATACACAATACATAGAACCACTAGACAAGAAGGATAAAATATTATTAAAAAAATAATAATAATAATAATTAATTAATTAAATAATAAATAATAATAAATTAATTAATAATAATCAGTAAATTAAATAAAAATAAATAAATAAATAACAAAATTAAGGATATTTTAATATTCCCCACCAATCATTTTAGAACAGGTTAATCTTTAAATGTTAATTAAGTTTCAAAGTCTTGGGTCCCTATCTCTAAACTTATGAAAAGGGTGTCTTTGACCCTAATATCATGTTTCAAGAGGTCCCTCTCCCAAACTACCCTTTAAGGAATAGGAAGAAATTGGAAATGTAATGAGTTTGAAGTCCGGGGTTAAAAAGGTCCTGTTTTTCAGATCACATTCATCCAACAATGACAAATTTCCCTACCGCTGATGTGTAAAGCACAAATGAAATACAATTGACACCTAAATACTAGAGCACAATATAAAGAGGAAAGCATTTAAAGAGCACCAAGTGACTACATATGAATTGGTGGTACATTCAGAAGATAATCTTACCGAATACAGAAATGTAATAAAATCTCAATACTTCTAAGAGATCAAAATATGAATCACAGGAATTGGCCTAGGAAATTTTTTATCTCATCCATGTATGGTGATCTTGTTGGAATTATATGACCTAAGTCGTGTTCAATGACCAGACGGCATTCCTCCTGGAAAAAGGATGCAAGTTGTCTGCTTGCCTGCGAATCTATCTGTCTGTCTTCGCCCTCTTTGCCGCCAAAAATGTGAAGAGACGGGATATTTATCATCGACCCGGAAGCATGATCCACAGCAAGATTAATAGCAACAGGAAAGCCGGAGCATAAAATGACAAACTTGAAATCTATCTGACCCTTGAGCTTCTCCATGTGGCTGCTGACTAGAGCAGCCATTGCAGCTCCTTGAGAGAATCCAAGTATTCCGTCAAACGGGCCCAATTGAGAAAACATGGTCTTTAGGTACTCAATGGATTCTTCAAATCCTTCTGTTTGCTGCTGATACTGCAGTGAGTTGAATGGAGCTTCAGCCATCTTCCATCCATCCTTGTTCTTTCCATCATCATCAGAAGCAACCAGCCAGGCAAATTTTTTATTACAGTGGTTGGCAGATGGAGGTGGTTGATGTGCCGAGGCAGGTTTGCAACTGTCATCATTCTGATCAGCCGGAGGACATTGGTAAATGAAAGCCAATTCATGCGGCGCATCCACAAACACAAACTCAACAATGTTTTTGAGTTTCTTGGCCAGAGATGCAGTTCTTCCTTTGAAATTGGATGCATTTTGCCGGAAGCCATGCAAGCATAAAATTCGCAGCTTTCTTTTTTGCTTAGCTGTGGCTGTAAATTGGCCTGCACAATGCACCAATTCCCTTTTCAACCCGGTACTACCTCTAACGAAATGGCATAGAGCTCAGGCACAACTTAAAGTAAATAAATTATCTTCAAATCGTCTCTGGTCAAACCAGATGTCGTCTGTAGTTTATGCCATCTAAGTATTGCTAACAGCAATAATAGGACAAACAATGCTTATGGATTACAAAACTTACCTTGAATAAATAGATCTATTGTCGGATTATGATCAGATGTTGCCTTCAATAAATTTTCTGACATGCTATCCGGGGAGGAAATTGGCAGTACATGCTTGCCATTTTTCTGGCATAATTCACAGATATAGGTGGAGTTCTTTTCCTGTAAAAATCAACAGGACATATCAAATAAGGGGTACTTGCAATGCATATTCCAATATTTTGTCATAGCTTTCTTCTAACATACAAATTAACAAATCTAGATAGTGTACTTTTTCTGTAAAAGTTAATCGCGCAAATGGAAATCAGGTATGCAACTAGCAAACCTTTTGACCTCAGCATCTTCTAATATGTGCTAGGAATAAAACTACGCCCTAGGAATAAAACAGTAGTACAGTACCATCAAAACAACCAACCGAACCAAGTAGTATATTGCAAATGGTAATGCTAAGTTAGAAATATGAAATATAGATTAAGCTTCCAACAAATAGGGATAATTCTGTGAAACCCCCAAACATATGCTCTAATTTGAGCTTATCACCTAACTGTTTTTCTTAACACTTTACAGCTCAAAAGCGCCCTCGACTACTGGTACCCGGAACTTTTGAGAGGAACATTTAATCTCCCCATCTTTTAATTATTGCATTTAATCTCCCACCTGTCAAATTTTTCACTTAACTAGGCCTTTTAAATTTTTTCCCTCAACCTTTGGGAGCAACAATATCACAAAATAAGAGCATTCTACAACCATTTATATCTTCTTAATGCTTCCACATTTTCTTCTTCGATATTTTCAACTATTTCAGCATTTCTTGTGTAAAATTGTTCTTCAAAGAGTTGCATTCCTTGCTTCTGTCTCATACCAAGTTCATTTTCAAGGTCATTGCTTCTTTGTAAAAGGCTAGGAATTCAATCAGCCTCAAATTTCAGAATCATTCCGCATGAAATACTCATACATATTGAATTTTCTTTTGAAGAATAGAGCAAAAACACTTACAGGTTGTAAAATTCGAATATCTCTTCAAAACAAAAACTTGGGGATTGATTGTAACAAGGCTGTCATGGCGCATCGTTGATGCATGGCACCTGTGGAATGCCATAACACATGGCGAAGCGACTATATTTAACTTTTTGGCACAATTCATTGTTCAGCTTTGACTCAATCTTATTGTAAGTATATATTTAGAAAAAAATAGTCGATTTGGATTTTGTTAGAATCGTATGACCATGTAGTTTTATACTTCCTCCGTTCCTTTTTATTTGACACGGTAGGAGTTTTGTTACTGTTCATTGAGTAACTTTGATTTGACTTTTTAATACAGTTATATAGGACAAAAAATAGTCAAGTGAGATCTTGTTAGATTCGTCTAATTGCATAGATTTAGAATATCAAAGTTTCATAATTTTTACTTATACGCAATTTGAGTTATTGAAGATTGAAAATGTGTATTGGATTGCGTGAAATGTGGGTCCGTGTCAATTAAAAAGGAATGGAGGTAGTAATATACTTCCTCCGTTCTTTTATATTTGCTACGGACCCATAATACACGCAGTCCAATGCACATTTTAAAGCATTAATATCTCAAATTCGGTACAAGTAAAAATTCTAAAAGTTCGATATTTGAAAACTGCGCGATGAGACGAATTTAACAAGATCTCACTTGGCTATGTTTTAACTTGTATAACTATGATAAAAATTGAAATCAAACATGTCCAATGAATACCAACTTTGGTTTGGGGCAATAATTTTAGATCGGAGTAAGTATATTATACGTAATTTTTCGTTGTACATATTTTGAGATATTAACGATTGAAAATGTGCATTGGATTGTGTGCAGAAGTCAAACAAGACAAGTTAAATGGGACAGAGGGAGTATTTAAATTTGGATCTAAGCCTAACCCAAGCTTGGCAGCTTCTAACCAAGTGCCGTCCATAAACCCACTAATATATTTATATACTCTCTCCATCTGCCAATGTTCTTGAGTTTCTTGAGTTGTAAACACACAAATGATGAAAAAAAATAATTTATATAACCATTTTGTGTAATTCCCTAATTCCTAGTTCATTAAAAATGTCCCATCAAAGTTGATACCAACCACCATAAAGTATTAATGTTAAAGGGTTAAAAGAGTCACCGTACATACTAAATTCTTACTAAAATTCTTTAAAGAGACGCATTTGCAAACATATCTAAGGCCTTATGCAATCTTCACTAATTAGAGGGAGTACACATTATTATAAGCCCTAAGTTAGGAGGACTTGAGGAGGAAGCCAAGAGGCAGGCTGCCTCACTCTTCCTCCTCGAATACCACTGCCACCCTTGCCCCTAGTGACAAGGTAGTTGTCCTATCTCTGATGCCCTATTCTCCCTCTCTCCAAAACTCTCCACTTACCTTTCTCGGCTCTCTCCTCTATGTTCCAGTCACCAGTGGCATGGCTAATAAAATATTGTGAGGTGCAAGCTGCACCGGAAGTTCACAGGGATGCCTTGATAATTCCATGACAACACTAGAGTGTAAGTATAAAAGTTCGGCTAATTGCAAAAATAAAACAGAATTTCACTGGAAATTATCTGATGAGGGATCAAATGCAAACAAACAAACAAATATGTGCCAAAATTCATTAGGCTCAGGATAAAAAGTAAAATACCAGAAAAGAAAGTCTAAATTGGAACATATGTTGGGGGTTAGACATAATTATCCCCTAAATTTGAAAATATGAACTTAAAACCTAGAAATTTTTCATTTAGATGACAAAAATATCATATGTTTAAAACTATAATTGTTTGCTCAGTAAATTCAGATGTTTAGTGAATATTTTTTCATTTCATACTCTTAACAATTAACATCTGAAATCAAATTTTGGCCCTAACAGAATTATGAAACAAGGCCAGTCTACGGTATTCTAACAAACTACACGACAATAGACAAAAATTTGCAACTTAGAGTAATACCCTATTTCTGAAAATGGGAACGCCATATCTAATTTTGAAGCCAAGCACACTATTTCTTATTGCAAAATTCTAAGTTAAAATATCCAGGGTTTAAAACACGAGTTATGTCTCAAACTCATCTTCAAAGATCTACCACTTAGAATAGCCATGCACACCAAAAGCAATAGTTCTACATATCTGACGAGTTTTATTGAAGTGATTTGTTAGAGATTATATATTACGTCCACGTGCATGTGTATTCTAATTCATCATACAAAGTTTCAACTTTAAGGTATATATTCAATAACATATATTGGATAATTTTAATTGCAGAGCATTCATTGGAAAAGGCTTCCAAACATGAGCTTATACCCATTAAAATATTTGGCAAAATAAGACATTGGCAGTTGTTAAGTTAGAAAAATAAGGTCTTCCAGAGCTTATTAGCTCCTAAAGGAGAGCTATTGACACCCAAACATATTTTCCAAGAGCATATAAAGATTCGTTAAAAATCATAATAACTGCTTTTAACTTTTCTAAATATAATACTTTAATATTTATATCTTTATATCAGAAATATAAACCATGTATACTTTTAGTTATACACTTATACCAATCAAATTATTGAACATATAAATAGTTCATAAGTCATTTTTATTAATCCAAAGCCCAACTTTAAAATGAGATACGTGTCATATAAGACCATCTCCAATGCCTACGGTAGAATGGCGTTGGAGGCCATATTTACCGGAGCGGAAGGTCCAAAGCTTCTTCAATGCCATCGCCATATATTCCGTCTGTGAACAGTGCAGCGCAATTTCTGAAGTGCACTGTTCACACCGCAATCCTTTTAATTTTTTTCTTGTTTTTGTCATTTTTAATTATCTTTCATTATTTGTTTGTTCCCATTTTTCAATTTTCATCTTTTTTGCTTTTAATTATTTTTGCTTTTTTTTATCATTTTTAATTCTTTTTGCTTTTAATTTATTTTTAGATTTTTTATTTTAATATAAATTTTTATTTAGATTAAAAATTAAAAATGAAATATTATATGTACATGGAATCAAAATGGAATATTCTATTATATGTACATGGAATCAAAACGGCATATTGGTCTTAATAATATAAAAAGTAAAAACTGCAATTTAGGATTTTGTTGCGCTAGTTTAAACGCCATGCTAATTTAAATTGTGGCATGCAAATTTTGTGTTCTTTTATATAAAAGCCAAATGCAAACTCAAATTTTTAAAAAAGACAAGTATAACGATTTTGGGAACAAGCATTTTGTTTACCAAAATGAGCACATTGAATTTTAAAATAGAAATGACACCTATAAGATCTTTTTAAATGACTTATAAGATATGAGATTGTAAGATATTTTTAGAAGCTCACTCGAGAACCATTAAGAACTGTACACAAATCATACCTGACACCCATCACAAACCAGCACAAGCATCCTACAGTGAGTACACCGGCAGCGCGATGTGTAATCATCAAATGAAGCACCACAGAGAAGGCAAGCACCCAAGATGCTAGTATTCGAACTCCCAACCGAAACCCTTGCAAAGATCGTGATAATTCAAAATCAACGTTTCTACATAAAGAAATTCTAAAACCAAGGCTCTAAGCAAACTAATACATTGCTTAACACTATGAAAATGCTGGTGGTGGGCCTTTTTAACCCAGAGGCCTATAATTAAATTACAAATTCCATCAAAGCACATATTGGAGCACTATAAAATACAGATATCTACAGCAAACCAAACATGCAAAAATAACAATTCATAAGTTGAAGGGCGCAGCATAAAGTGACTTCTCATATTGAAAGGTACAATATTCATATTAGAATCACTTTAACTGGTTTGCCATAAGTTGAGGGGCGCAGCATAAAGTGACTTCTCATATTGAAAGGTACAATATTCATATTACAATCACTTTATCTGGTTTGCCATTTGTGCTGTTATGTTGGTAAATATTGTTCATGATTGGTTACAAGTACAATGAACAGTAAATAGTAATGGGATGTTTTTGGGGGGGTGAAAGTAATTGATTATTGACAGTATTAATTTGATTATATGTGTAATGTATATATTATTGAATAATGTGATAGAAGTTATGTTCGATGGCTAGGTTTAATGCGGGCTGATATAGGTAAATGCGAATGACTAATCTCAAATATGAAGAAAGGATAGTGATTAATATTTAATAGTTTGGTTTGAATTTATGTTTGATATGTAACTGTGTGTGTGTGTGTGTGAGAGAGAGAGAGAGGGGCATACTCTTTGTTGGTTTCCAAAAAAAGTGAATCTAAATTGAGAAAGCATGAATAGCATTGAAGTGTGAGCAGGTGGTTAGAAAATTTAATACTAAAAAATTACAATCCATACCGATGGTCAAATACAAAATTTTTCCCCTTGAAAAAGCCTCCATCTGGAAATTGTTCCATGTACCTCTGGATTCCTCCATATAACTGCAACCAATATTATAAAGAGAATAGGCATCACAATGATTGCAGCTTCATTGCATCATGAGTCTTGACCCCTTCAACTCTCTAGGCACTAAGATAACCAGTTAAAAAATATTCACAGGCCTGAGCATATAAGTATTTAACTCGTCAACACAATAACACATACAAGGTGTATAAAATAAATAAAAAAGCTCAAGAACTAAATCTAAAATTTTCCATATTCATTTGTGTGGTTTATCGATATAAAAATATATTGCCTATGGAATTGGTTATTTCTGCAACAATAATGAACAAACTGCAGCCCCACATCATGAAATTTGACTTGGTAATACACACTTCAAGCGTGTATGACCAAATGTTTCACTAGAACTTCTTGACAGACTCACAGCAGCACTTTGACATCTAACTTTCCTGAGATGTTTGAAGTATTTGATAAACATGTACTCCCTCCGTCCCGCCAATCTTGTCTTATTTTACTTTTTTACACTGTTCATTATTAAACTTTGACTCAATATTATTACAAGTATATATTTGAATAAAATAATCGAGTTGTTGCTAGAATCATATGATCATGTAGTTTTAGAATATGTATTTTACATAATTTTTTCTTATACATATTTTGAGATACTAACGGTTGAAAACATGCATTGGATTGCGTGCAAAAGTCAAACAAGACAAGTTAAATGGGACGGAGGAAGTATATCATAAAACAATACTGAACCATTTGGATGCATCAATTTGGATTCAAGAATAATTTGACACACAAACACAACACACAAATGTATATGGATGTATGCACATTTTATTTACATAGAGTTTAAATTCTTTCAATGACTTTCTGAACTTATATTGATTTGGAAAGAAGACCTCAAATAACTAGGTTAAGTGATAGATTTGAAATATTTTATTAGGCAGATTATAGATCCATAAAGAATCGAAATGTATTTCATATTCTAAGAAATTTTCAGCTAAACAAGGCTGATGGTTTAGAGTTGTGGATCCAATTCCAATTCAAATGGGACCCATGAGAATAGCACAAGAAAGTTGCATTGTTCATCGGATTCCAGATCCACCAACTCTTGTACAGGATCTCATTCAACAAATCACTTTGTTTGGTGATTGATGCTCAAAATTAAGAAAGTCATCAGAAGCAAGACCTACAGCATTCAGAGGAGTTTACCTGAAAAACATTTTCAAAGCCAGCACCTTTAGATCTGATATAGGCAGATGCCATCTCACATCTAATTCCTCCAGTGCAATACCTTAAATGACAAGAAACATAGAAAATATCCATAATAAAGTAAATCAATGATTATGTAATTTGAAATAGTATTATCTTAACAAGACTGAAAAACATAATAGCATCAACAAAGTAGGGCATAAGACATATAAATTCATTTTGTCATCGTAGATAGCCATATCTTACAGGTACACAAACCCCAAAAAACAGTCACATAATTAAAGAAATATTATTATCAAATCAAAGTAAAACAATAGGTAACATAAAGATTAAGCAAGCAAGAAAGTGAAAGGTTGAAATGACAAACATCCCAAAGAATTAGTTGTATACGGTTACAGTATAAAGTAGGCAAAGAATTCTGAGTTCAAGAAAAAGTACAATCAAAAGTTAAAAATTCACTTAATGCAAACATCACACAGTTTTTAACCATTCAATAGCACTAAAACCACCTGTATAGGCATATTAAGATAGCAAAAGACTACCAAGCATTAAGTAAAACAACAAACTCTTTCATAGTATATAAGATAATAGACAGTTATAAAGACTTAAAAGCTCACATAAGGATATTATTCCCCCGCAATTGCTCAGAATTGTTATCTATCCAGGAAGGCAGATCACTGTACTGTCTGATCTCAGGATCCAGGGTTTGGACATCTGGATTCTCAAATTTCCCTATTCTCGTCTCGTACAAATTCCGCGCATCTAACAGTACAAGTTTGGAGATAGATGTCTTTGCTTCACACTTCCCTGGTATAACCAAAAAAATATCCAACATATAAAAGCACAAAGAGTTCTATCGCAGTTTGATCACCAGCACAAGAGGAAAGGGCTACCCACTTATCATCATCATTACCCTAGACATACTTGGAAATTTGGACTTTTTCCATTTCCTAGACCAATCCCTTAAAAAACGTAAATAAAAAAGAAAAGAATCGAAAGTGTAAAACTAAATACCAGCATTTTGAAGGATAGAGTGAAATTCAGTCGCAGAGAGATGCCTTCCAGCATCTGAAATCGCCGGAGACTTCAACAAGGGATGAGAACTTAAAGTCACCAATTCCTATGGACAGTATGACAACCTGTTTCAGCTTGATTGTGAGGGAGAAAGAAGATAGAAATCTTAACAACATACATGCTTAGATAGAGTAAAAACAGTCGGCACCCAAGGAGAAGTTTATACAAATAAATCAAGAGAACAAACAAGTCATCAGTTGACCAAATATTTTAGTGGTTATGGACAGCAACATATGGGCAAGTATGAAGCGATGCATGAATAATTCATCCACAAACTTTAGAAGGCCCCTTATATAGAAGACTAGAACAGATGAACAAATGTCAAAAGTACAATATATGTTTCTGGTGCCATGTATTATAGAAAACAATAAACAACAGAATACTTTTATGTAGATTGTTTCATGACTGCCCATTACATCCTCCAGGACCAAAATTTCAGAAGTATATATACCAAATATTTTCAATGCAAATTACAACCAACATGTTCCTTTATTTGCTGATGGGGTTACAACTCTTATTCATTCTGCTTTTTTCACATTCAAATGGAAGATTTTGTGTCAAATTTCCTTCTTACTTTTAAGTTTTAACAAGTTTTCTTCCTTTAACTATGGCCCCAGGGTCCATAACACATCAAACACTCATGCAGTAAGTGCAATAAATGAAGTGGAAATACACAAAAACATACATATGCCCATATACTCAATGGTATACCAAAGATATGCTAGCTAGTTTTCCTAATGTGGGCTACATGCGTCAATGATTTCTTCATAACTGGTGGAGTTCTACTCATTTTCACTAGTATTTATTTGCGTTCAACACTTGTTTAACAACTATTGAAGATTGAGAAATAGTATATACTTAATATTTAATCAAGCAATACTATTGAAGATTGAGAAATGTTGTACTTCGTATATTTAATTAAGCAATATTGAAGTAGAAAAACAATTTTAAATGGACATTAGACATTAAATAATCCATATTCAGCTCAATGTCAATTATCATCAAACTGGCAAATATAATCAGGTAAAAGAAGTTCCTTATACAACCTTCACTATCCTGATTGAAAGTGAGGTGAATCCACATTCTTTTGCAACTCGATCATTGAGTGGCTCAAAGCAAGACGCCAGTTTGAAATCCGTCCCTTGGAACAACGCATTACATTTCACTGCCTCGATATGCTTGATCAATGCCTCCAGTCTCCCGCCAACCTACAACACAACCAGGCACCAAAACCAACTATTCAGTCTCCTAAGAGCAAAATTTTTAAAAGAACAATTTAGAAGATTAAAGAACATAGAGAAATGGAATGATGGGATTACAGAGCAAAATTTTTAAAAGAACAATTTAGAAGATTAAAGAACATAGAGAAATGGAATGATGGGATTACATACAGTGACGTTAACACCGTGAGTGGAGAGGCGAACGCGGCCGAGAAGGGAAAGGGAGGTGCAATTGAAATGGTAGAAATCGCAGAGACTCTGAAGATCAGGAATATCAGCGTATTTGTAGTAGAGTAGAACACCATAATCAATTTTTTTGCCATCACCCATTTGGCAGTGGATTCCGATTTCTGCCATTAACGTGTACTGAGGGGTAGGAGAAGCTTCTTGTGGGTTTGAGTAAAACCCTAGACTGTAGAACGAGTAGGGGAGGAAATAAGGAACGAAAAAAAAGGTAAAAATCGTACTTTATCTTTCCAAAAATTTCAAATCCGTCCTTTTTCTATTTTATTACCGATTTAGTCCGCTACAAACGCTAATTATGTTCAAATCAGTCCTTTTTTCACTAATTATATTCTAATTGCTGACGTGGCAAGGGTTTTAATTTAAACCTGACACGTGTGCATAATATTAGTCATTTTTCTTTTATCTTTTGCCAATTCAGTCATAAACTTTTATTTTGTCCTATTTAGTCCTCTACCCCAATCACTCATTTTTATATTAATTGGCCTCAAACCTTTCAAATTATTTCATTTTAGGCCCAGAACCTTAAATTTTTTATTATTACTAATACATTTATCAAATAAATGCCCAACATACTTCCGTAAATAAAATTAAATACCAAACCTCATACATTGGGTTTGACCGCCTTGTTACCGGGTCTTTGAAGTTCCGAATTTTACGGACTCTCTCTAACCACCCGACCGTAACGATGGTTCATTGGTTCTGGTTTCCTTCAGCAACAATCAGCACAATCATACTTTGTGGACAATAAAATTCAGGCTATTTTTTTAATATTTTTAATAATATTAATATTTTCAATAAAACCAAGGCTTCCTGTATCCATAACCTTCCAAAAATTCAAGTTAAATCATTTACTCAAATATTGCTACATCATAAGGTAGGACGCAAAGTAAGATTCTGTTGATTGTTACTGAAGGAAACCAAAACCAATGAACAATCGGTTGTGGTCGAGTGGTTATTAGAGAGAGTCCGTAAAATTCCGGTACTTGAAAGATCCGATAACAAAGCAGTCGAACCCAATATATGAGGTTTGGTGTTTAATTTTATTTACGGAAGTATGTTGTGCATTTATTTGATAAATGTATTAGTAATAATAAAAAATTTAAGGTTCTGGGCCTAAAATGAAATAATTTGAAAGGTTTGAGGCCAATTAATATAAAAATGAGTGATTGGGGTAGAGGACTAAATAGAACAAAATAAAAGTTTAGGACTGAATTGACAAAAGATAAAAGAAAAAGGACTAATATTATGCACACGTGTCAAGTTTAAATTAAAACCCTTGCCACGTCAGCAATTAGAATATAATTAGTGAAAAAAGGACTGATTTGAACATAATTAGCATTTGTAGCGGACTAAATCGGTAATAAAATAGAAAAAGGACGGATTTGAAATTTTTGGAAAGATAAAGGACGTTTTTACCTTTTTTTTCAATAAGGAACTGTGAGTTCAAATTTAGGCGTGTACTATTAGAATAGAAAATCCGCCAATTTATAGGGTTTTTTTTTTTTTTTTTTCGGGTGGAAAGGGGCGAAGCCATTTTATTCATAAAGTTGAATAAAATTATAACTAATGTACACCAATCAAGTCTAGCCTCAAGCCTTCCAAATGTGTTTAGGAGGACGAAGAAGATATGTAACCCATCGTTGAAATTTCTATCATGAAGAAACAAGTAAGCAACTTTGTTAAGCTCACGGGGATGGCCTTGAACGGGAGCTTCCAATTCCATTGCTTCATAATATGGATTTTGGAGATAGGATCAGAGAGATGGCCAAATACTTCAGTATTATTGTTGATCAATGAAATGACATGTTTGCAATCCGACTCCAACTCAAGACTATTATACCCATTTCCCAGGCAGCTTGGAGGCCATATACGATGCCCAAGGCTTCAGATTGAGTCACGTCCATAATATTCTTCTTGGCACGGATGCTGTAACACCCCGGTTTTTGATAACCCAGGGCGGGATGTCACCGCCACACCTCCCTAACAAGACACGGCATCTCCGAGCTTGCTAAAGAGATGCAAGACTAGGTATTGCAGTATTTAAAATATTTAAAACACATTCAAACAGCCCATACAATATAGTTCGAAAAATAATATCATTATAGTGCAGCGGAAAATAATATTTGAGTATATGTATTGCAGCGGAAATTTAAATAGGGCTAACATGGCCGAAACACGGGTTAAACAGGCCCGTTCATGCAAGTCATAGTCTAATGCAAAAATTCAAAAGTAATGTTCCCAAAAGTTCCCATGAATGCACGTGATCAAGCATAATCCACATGCTCTGTAAGAAAAAGAAAAAAATGGTTTTGGTCAGCACAACATGCTGAGTAAGTTAACACATAGCATGATTATGGGGTTTCAAAGCCATTAATTAAATTTAAATAAAACATGCTAATAGATAATATATAATTTAATTTAATTAACTAAATAAATGGCGTAAATTAAATCATGGATTCTAACCAATCATACATTAGCATAAATTAAATAAAAGCAATAATTAACTTAAATAAAGAACTAAATAATTTAAATGGAACAATAAATAAAGTATTTTAGTTATCCCCATTACACAAGATCATGAATTTCAAGTTTTTCACGATTGCATCGCAATCTCTAGAAGTCTAGCCGGTAGTCCGGCGGCCGCAACCGTATCCTCCATACCCAGTACAACTCCGGAGCCTCGGGAAATCCATACGGATATTCTCGAGAGTGTAGGCCCTATATCTCATTCCGTTTTGACAATATTTCTCATATTTCGCACGGGGTCACCATCGTCCATAAAGGCACAGAGTGAATAGTTAGGAGGGCACCCTGCAGAGCACTCACCCCCTAATTTTAATTAATCAAGTCGCAAGGGGGATTTTTCAAAAACTCTTATTTCATGTATTTTATTTCAAAGGTACTTCCACTCGTTTAAACCTTAAAGGCCAATTTTACAAATTTCAACAAGTTTCTCAAAATATGATCTCCATAAATCGCTGTTTACTCCATAATTATTTAAAAATTTATTTTAAGTCTGAAAATTCTGCAAATCTACCAGCAACTTGAAAAATCAGAGACGAACAAGTTTCGTGTTTTAAGTTTTTTGATCCGGGTTAAGAAAACAAGTCAAAAACATAATTTTCTATCAGAACATTATTCTGTCCGAGTTTCACAGCAACAGTTTCAAGAATCTGAATTCTACCATAGCAAATGAACTCCAATTTCAACGAAATTTTACAGGACGATGCACAAGAAATAGATCTATAAGTTTCATGTTCAACTCAAGTTCTAGTTCAGCCTAGATCTAATGTCAAAATCAACCGCAAGATCGGACTAAGAATCTATCACCGTTTTCAAGATCTAAATTTAGGCAGGTTCGTTTGAGGCCGTTCTTAGGTACTAAAACACAATGAAAAATTATGAATATTTTACACAAGTTAGATCAGTGTCTTAGGAATGTTTTTTTGTGTTTTAAGTTTTTCTGTTTGAATAGTTTTAATGGTCCGAAAAATTCACACAAGATTGCTGCACCGTAGGGTTTCTTATTTTGACAGATTTCAGGGTTCTTGGTTAAATCCTTACGTTTAGGTGTATTTTAATTCTCCCAAAAACATAGTAAGGTTAACTTACAAGATTATAGATGATCCGGCTCGTCGATTCGTAGGCATGGCTTCCAGTTCCACCGTTTGCCTCCTAGATTCGTCGGGATCTCCGTTCTTGATCTGGATCGGGGTTTAGAATAGAAGAGGAATCAAATTAGAATTCGTTTTCGAATTTCGAACAAAAAAGAATGGACAAATCCTTACCACGATGACAAGGTCTCTGAATTTTCGTCCAAGTCTCCGCCTTCCCTTGCCTTCGTGCCTCCGACGACTCCGGGATTAGGGTTTGAAACGTATAGAGATTTTCGTAGGGTTTGAAAAGTATTCGGGGTCGGAGGGGACGAATATTTATAGACGTAGGAGACCTAGGGGACGTCCAAGATCTGCCCTAGGGTGTCTTGAGCCAAAAGGTAAGCAACCGAAGTTGAAAAATCCGAAATCGGGCGAGAAAATCTCGCATTGTTCGTTCAAGGGAGCTGGCGCGGAGTTGGCGCGCGGCCACCGCGCGGCCTTGGCCTGGACTTTGGTCCGGGCCAGGTCGTGCGATCCGTCGTGCCTTTCCTCCTCTCTTCCGGACTTCTATCCCTCTATGTTCTTGGATTCCGATTTCCGGACTATTTTTGGACTCCGATTTCCTATCTTAATTTTATCCGAGTCCGAATTTACATTTGGACTCGAATTATTGAGTCCATTGGTGTTGGGTTCCCGTGTAACGATTTATTTAATTAAATTATCTTCGGCTTCACGGTTTCTCGGAACTTTAATTCCTTTCTAAATTAAATTCCATTTCTCATTTCCTTATATATGTATTATGTTTATTTATTTATTATACCTATTTATTATTTATTTATATATTTTATGTTGCAAAATTCTCGGGTATTACAGTCTACCCTCTGTAAGAATCAACTTCGTCCTCGAAGTTGTGTTTCGGCTTTTCTCATGCTAAGAGTTAGTCCTTTTCTTTATTTTGTTATATTGCGACTGAACTTAGAATTAAAATTTCTAAGCTGCCTACGTACCCTGTGAAGGGATCAAGCCATGACTTAGTTCAAAACAATTTGAATTTGTTTGTTTATTACGGACAAAATACATGGAAATTACACGGTGTGACATCCTCTCCCCCTTAAGCTTACAGTTATGTCCCCATAACTGTGTCGGTGTCGGTTTGGAATAGTGTTGGGTAGCGTTCTCTCATGTCCGTCTCCAATTCCCACGTTGCGGTTTCACTCTCATGGTTCAACCAAAGAACCTTGACCATCTTGACGGTTTTATTCCTCGTTACTCTTTCCTTAACGTCTAAAATTCGCACTGGGACTTCTTCATAAGTCAAATCATCCTCGAGTTCGATCACTTCCAGCTGAAGTACATGTGTTGGGTCCGGCACATACTTCTTTAGTTGTGAGACATGGAATACATTATGAACTCGAGCTAATTATGGCGGTAAAGCCAGTAGGTAGGCTAGATTTCCGACTCGTCCTAGAATTTCGTAAGGTCGTATGTATCGAGGACTTAACTTTCCTCGTTTGCCAAAGCGCATCACCCCCTTCATGGGTGATATCTTTAGCATGACCCTATCTCCCACTTGAAATTCTAGGTCTTGTCGTCTCACATCAGCATAACCCTTCTGACGATCTTGAGCGGCTTTCATTTTCCCTTGGATCACCTTTATCTGTTGAGCCATATCTTCGACAAGTTGTGGCCCCACTACCACAGACTTATCGCTTTCCTCCCAACTCAACGTGCTTCGGCACTTTCGTCCATACAACGCCTCGAACGGTGCCATGCCAATGCTAGCATGGTAACTATTGTTATAGGAAAACTCAATTAAGGGTAAATGAGTTTCCCAACTTCCCTTGAACTCCAACACGCATGCTCTCAGCATATCTTCCAGGGTTTGGATGGTTCTCTCGGTTTGTCCATCCGTCATCGGGTGGAATGCGGTGCTCATTTTGATTTGAGTACCGAGAGCTTTTTGTAACTCCGTCCAAAAGTGAGAGACAAATCTGCTGTCTCTGTCAGAAATGATGTCATGTGGTACTCCATATCGTCGTACCACATTATCGATGTAGGCTCGGGCCAATTGGTCCATAGTCCACGTGTCCTTCATTGGGATAAATATAGCCGTCTTCGTTAGCCTATCCACAATCACCCAAATCTTGTTCATGCCTTTAGGTGATCGCGGTAATCCCGAGACGAAGTCCATCGAGATGCTATCCCACTTCCAACTTGGAATCTCCAGTGGTTGCATCAACCCTAAGGGTTTATGTCGCACTGTCTTAACCCTTTGGCAGGTGAGACACTTCGCCACGAAATCAGCCACTTCCTTTTTCATCCCCTGCCACCAATAGATCTTCTTTAGATCCTTATACAGTTTGTCACCTCCGGGATGCACTGAATATGGTGTGTTGTGCCCTTCATCCATCAATCTTTGCTTCAACTCGGCACATTTCTAAGGCACACACCATCTCCCTTTGAAGCGAATGCTTCCATCCTCGTGGATAGCAAATCCAATTGTCTTACCCTCGGCAATACATTCCTTTATCCTCTCCAATTTCGCGTCGCCCGATTGAGCGAGTCTAATCTCTTAAAATATTGGAGTTTCTACAATCATTGCGTTGATCACTGCACTCGCTATGCCCGGATGCACAAGTTCCACATCCAATCTTGCCAAATCCATGTACAGTGCCGGCGGAATCACCAATGAGTTTGTCACATGTTGGGTTTTCCGACTTAGGGCATCGGCTACCACATTTGCCTTCCCCTCGTGGTAGGATATCTCCAAATCGTAATCCTTGATAAGTTCTAACCACCTTCGCTGTCTCAGGTTCAACTCCTTTTGAGTGAATGTGTATTTCAGGCTCTTGTGGTCAGTGAACATTCGACACTTTCGCCCGTAAAGGTAATGCCTCCATATCATAAGAGCGAAAACCACCGCTGCCAACTCCAGGTCGTGTGTCGGGTAATTTTCCTCGTGAGGTTTCAGTTGGCGTGATGCGTATGCAACGACCCTCGAGTCTTGCATTAAAACGCATCCTAACCTTTCTTTCGAAGCATCACTGTAGACTTCGAAGTCACCATTCTCTGATGGTAGCGTCAATACGGGTGTAGTGGTGAGTCGTTTCTTCAGCTCCTGAAACGCAGTCTCACACGCATTTTTCCACTCGTATTTTACTCCTTTCTTTAGTAGATGGGTCAAAGGACGTGCAATTTTCGAAAAATCCTTCACGAACCGTCTATAATACCCAGCCAATCCAAGGAAACTCCTTATTTCCGTTGGACTCGTCGGTGCTGCCCACTCCGTCACGGCAGAAACTTTCGCCGGGTCCACTGAAACTCCGTCAGCGGATACTATGTGTCCAAGAAATGCTACTTCCTTTAACCAGAAATCGCATTTGGATAACTTGCCGTATAGTTGGTTCCTTCGCAAGATCCCTAACACTTGGTGCAAATGTTGGGCATGCTCTTCCTCGCTCTTCGAATAGATCAGGATGTCGTCGATAAACACCACGACACACTGGTCTAGCAACTCTCGAAACACATTGTTCATAAGGTTCATGAACATTGCCGGAGCATTTGTTAACCCAAAGGATAACACTGTGAACTCATAGTGGCCATATCGAGTTCGAAACGTCGTCTTCGAAATGTCTTTCTCGGCGATTCTCAACTGATGATACCCAGATCGCAAGTCGATCTTCGAGAATACAGAAGCTCCCTTCAGTTGATCAAACAGATCCTCAATTCTCGGCAGGGGATACTTATTCTTGATGGTCACTTGATTTAATCCTGATAATCTATACAAAGACGCAATCCTCCATCTTTCTTCTTAACAAATAAAACCGGTGCTCCCCATGGGGAAGTACTCGGTCTTATGTATCCTTTCTGCAGTAACTCCTCGAGTTGTTCCTTCAACTCCTTCATTTCCAATGGCGCCATCCGGTACGGAGCTTTTGAGACAGGCTCTGTCCCCGGAATGAGATCTATGGTGAACTCAAGATCTCGCATAGGCAGGATGCCCAGAACGTCTTCGGGAAACACGTCCGGGTACTCTCTTACCACCGGAATGTTGTCAACCTTGTTCTCTTCCGCCTCAAGGTTGTGAACAAGCACGCATACAGTTCATACTCCTTACGCATCAAGTTAGTTTGAGAGCACTAACAATTTTGTTGCTCCTCTTAGGGGGTTGAGAGTAAAAGATAACTCTCATTCCCCTACTTTTTGACAGGGTGATCTTTTGCTTCTGACATTCGATCACCGCTTTATACTGGGACAACCAGTCCATCCCCAGTATAATGTCAAAGTCCCTTAAGTTAAATTCTACTAAGTTTGTGAAGAATTCTACGTTCTTGATTACTATAGGAATTCCGTTATATCGTTTAGAGCAAGCTAGTACTTCTCCTGAAGGCAATTGAATTCCTATGCTAATTATCTCGCACTTAGGTAGATCTAACTTAGGCACTATTCTTGATGCTATAATTGAACAACTAGCTCCAGAATCAAATAAAACCTTAAGGGGTGTATTTAAAAATAAAATGTACCTGCCTTCACTTCTCCCTGTGCAGACACGTCTGCTTTGTTGATCACGTTGAGGCATCCCACAGGGCGTCCTTGATTGCCTTGCTGATTCGGATTCGGCTGCTGATTTGGCTGCTGATTCCGGTTTTGATGCTGCGCAGTGCGCTGTTTTGGTTCGGCTGATTCTGTAGAGGTTTGTACTGATTTTGAGGGGGTCTATACCCCTGGTTGTTTCCATTCCGTCCATTTTGGTTTTGAGGTTGCTCCGGCCCCGTAACCAAGTCTTCTCTCTTCGTTATGTTCTCGATCCTTGTCCGGCATCCCGAACCAGGTGGCCCATCCGACCACATCTATAACATGCGCCCTGTTGAGGGCATCCCCTCGCCAGATCGGGACGTCCACATCTCGGACAGGGTGGCACAGGACCTCCCTGATCAAACCTCCTCCCATTGTTTGATTGTAGTGGCCTATTCGGCCCTCCCCGACGCTCATTCCTTCCCGTGTTGTTGTCACTCCTCGCATCCCTATTCCTCTTATCTTGAGAACCCCGGCTGGACTCCCCACTCATCCTCCTTTTCAATTGCTGTACTCGCGCCACTGCCACAGCGCGATCGTACACAACTTGCTGGTCGGGGTAGTGCACCCCTGCGATCACCTCACGTACTGCTAGATTCAGCCCCATTTCGAATTTTTGAGCCTTTTCCACATCCGTGGGTACTAGTCTTGGTTCAAACCTCACCAGCTCCTTGAACCGAGTATAGTATTCTTGTAGTGTCTGGCCTCCTTGTTTCAGCGACAGAAATTCTTCGTACATCGCTGCTTTGGTACTCAGGGGATAGAATCTATCCTTGAGCAGCTCCATCATTTCCGCCCAAGAATAAGGCTCATCGTCTTCAGTCAATTTCGCTTGGGTGGCCTGCCACCAGTCGTCCGCTTCGCCTCCCAAGTAGTACGAGGCGACGTGCACTCTCTATCTCTCCTTCCGGACACTTGACCGCACCCAGCAACTTGTCAAATGTCCGGATCCATTCCTCCAGTTTTCCTGGATCCTCCTCACCAGCATAGTGGGGTGGCTGGTAGGGATTCACCATCGCCAGATAGTTGGGGCGAGCTTGGGGCGGAGGTACCGCCGCAGCTTGACCCTGATTGACTTGCGCGTTCCCTAGCGCAATCAAGACCTCTGAAACTTTTGACACGTTTCATTGCGCTGCCGGGGGGTGAAGCGACCTCTAAATACAATTTCCAATTTCATGGCGCTCCCAAGTTATGATCCCCGACAACGGCGCCATGAAACTTTTGACAATTTCCTACACGAGCTTTTCTAAAATATCCCAAGTTAAATTTATTAAAAGAAAAGAGTTATGATTCGTGGGGAAGGGGTTTAAGGATATATTTCACTTTTTATTACTCATGTGGGGTACTCTGATTTCCAACGGCGCTGTGATCCTCCCCGGCATGAAACTTTTGACAACTTTCATGGTGCAGCCGGGATAGATAGTTCAATCTTGACCTTCAGTCTGTCACACTGAAGGTCCCCGGCAATTGGCGTCATGAAACTTATCATAGTTTTATGTCATGAAGATCCTTGCCATGAAACCTTTAACAAGTCCCCATTACATGAGTATTTTTTGAAAAATCATAATCCTGGTTTTCAATTTTATTTAGTGAAACCAATTTATGAAGATGGAGTTGGGATTAGGGATATTATAGGTTGTCACGTTTTTATTACTCGTGTTAAGAAACTGTGCCCTCGAAAGCGCACGGTGTCAAAAATTGCAGTAATTTATAGTAAGACCGGATCGTTCACTGGAGGATGTGCGATAGAAGCAGGGCCCATGTCGTTTACTAAGATTTTCCACTCGGTTACTCGATTCAAGCTTGTATTGGTATCTAACAACTACTTGACATAATTTAAATTAGATCATGAAAGCAATTAAAATTATTCTACAAAGCATGATAAATTTAATCTAAAAGCAATTAAACCTATTCTAAGAAAGCGATAAGAACTATGCTGGGAAAGCAGATAAAATTATTCTACGAAAGCGAATTAAAATGTGACAGAAGGGACAGGGAGAAAATAATAAAGATTGGACAAGATTCAGATGAAACACAATTAAATTAATACACAGATCTTTGCTTGGGGTAGTTCGTCAGTTACCTAACCCTCATGCTTTCTGTACTATGTTCCCTTTAACAGACAGGTACTTACAGTGAGAATTTACATGCTCTTAAGACCTCAATTTCTAAGATACCACAGATTAATAACTCCCCTTCCAATGCCTTGCAAGAGTATGTTAGTCATATGTGGTGGACAAGCAACACCTAACATATCATTAGTTGATATGCCAAGTACTCCTATCGTCCCCCTTGTCACACCCAAAGTCCAAATCTAACCCCGAACTAATCCATAACTCTTAAACCTTACAACCGGCAGACACATCCCTAATTCTTCCGAGTGACCTCTATGAAAGCATTTTAAAGAAAGCGGTAAAGAAAGCAGTAAAGAAAGCATTTAAAAACCTATCACTCGGAAGTCTTTAAAAGATCATCACAATCCGTTAGTATAAAAGAGCCCCTGGTCTTGGTGACCAGATGCAGATTTAGAACTTCCAAAATATCAGTAAGCCACAGGGCTTATAACATTCGGTTAGTCATGAGATACAAACATGAATGGAACAGACCCATGAAGGTTTATTCCGAATGTACTCACTCAAGACTCAATTTTAGGCTTTGGTGAGAGAAGATAGTAGTTGAAAGAATACTCAACCCTACCTTAGAAATTAACCAAGGCCTATATGTTGTTCCTCTAACATTAATTATCACATCTTATCCGAATCCAAGTGGACACTGATTCGATGCGACATTTAATAAAAGATTTCCAACACACAATAATTTTGAGAAGCAAATAGATATTTGAAAATCATTCCCTAAACAGGTACTAAACTCTCAATTTAAACACAGATCCTTTCAGTCTAGGAGAGACCTAATCGCTGACTCTGCTTCTAAGTTCCCAAATTCATCCCCCAGTAGAATATGAATTAGTCATAACTGTGAAATTATCCCTTACTCAGATCCGGATTTTATAAAGTGATTTTTGTGGAAATTTATTGTGCGGCATCTGTTTTAAATCAAGACTTCTATGTCCATGGAGAAGGATCTCCAAAATATTATAGACCACAATATCTACATAATAATATCATGCATACATGTATATATGAGAAGTAAAATAAATTACCCCAAAATATATGGCGGGGTTAGACAGAATTTGATACACAATATGGATTAGCCTGAGATAAGAAGAAGTTGGCCAAAGAGGATGCCTGAAATAATTGGGGTATTCCGAACTGCAAACATCTGCTATTCGGGTCCCAAGTATTCCAGATGGAATGATTTTTAGACAGTGGAATGCCTTAAGTGACAGTTGCCGCCGTCATCTTAGACTTCACTGTCTGTGAATCTGGATGAAAACCCACATGTTCTATTACTGCAGTAATTAATAGATGATATTGGCATATATCACCTATTATTACTACAATTCTAGATTCAGGTTTGAAATTAAGGTAAAGAATAGAAAACTGTATCCGGATAGGAGTCAGCTGAGCAGCTGTCATAATCCCGGATGGACGAACCGCCAAGGCTTCCACCGACCACTATCCAGACCATGCAAAATAACAGCTAGTAATTAATATTCAGAATACGAGCTAGTTATCCGTGTGGGAATACCCGTCAACATTAGTCTGGTATATTTCTTACTAGTTGTTCATACACACAATGAAAGGGAAAATAAACAAGATTAAGAAAATGTTTTTGGTATTGTGTGAGTGTTAATCACACAATAGTTAGACACTGATGGGTTGAGATGTGTAATGGATAAAATTAGATGTAGTGGGTCTAGGCCCAATACACCCATGCAACTTACACAATTCTTGAAATAAAATATTTTTGGAGTTTTAAAATAGAAGGAAGAAAGCAATTCGGTCTATTGGGCAAAATGCAAAAGAGACCGAATTGAGGATGCATGAGGTATGAAGTAACACCATACCCAATTAATCCTTGTAAAGTCATGAAGCATCCTCTAATTCGAATTGTCAAGCAATTCGGTCTAAACCGAATTGGACAATTCGAATTGATGAAGTCATTCCTTCACTCAAATTGGCTAAGGCATTTACCCCAAAATGAGGGTAATTCGAATTGCCAAGTCAATTCGGTTTAAACCAAATTGGCAATTCGAATTGGTAGAAACAATAAAATAAACTAAGACATGAGGGGATGGAATGCATACAATGAGGTTTCCAAAGTCAATTCGGTCTATAAGAGTAATTCGGTCTAAACCAACTTACCTAGACCGAATTACTTAGAAACCACATGAAAACAACACTTTTTGCTATGCAATTCGGTCTCATGGGCAATGCGGTATAGACCGAATTGCCTAGATCGAATTGCGTATGAATTTTTAGATAAAGCATTCAACAAATATTTTTGCCATGCAATTCCATTCTCATGGGCAATTCGGTCTAGACCGAACTGCCTCAAATCGAATTGCATGTCTTTCTCTCATAAGTGCAGGTTTGGTTTACATTGTGTGGTTTATGATGGATAAGATTTACCGAATCCTTCATTTCACATCAATGTCATCTCGCAGCCACACTAATGAGTGTTTTTAAGGAAAATAGACCTAGGTTACGTGGCTAACAAGTATTGGCATGAAACAAACCTTAAAACTACAAACAAGCAATCCAAGATGAAGAACTTAAATATCTACTGAACAAATAAGAACACATGCTTAAAAAATAAGAACACCTACATTATCTAAGGCAGCAATAAGCTAATAAAAGGAACTAAAACATCAACATGAAAAGCATGGAAATAAACTCTCACAAGCCTAAGATTGTCTAAAACCTAAGAGCACTTATTTGAATCTCTAAGGTGTAAATCAAGCCAAAAACCCACTAGCATACATTTATTGAGAATGTAAGTCAACTAGGACATAATAAATGTAACCTAGTTGAAACAAACAAACATTCTACCATTTATTGCTAAGGAAAGCATTAAATAAATGCCACACACTTGAAATGAAAACCCATTTCTGGATTCTTTCTTGTATTGACACTTGAAAACAGTAAATAACCCTAAAACCATTAATTGGCTTGAAGGTAGGGCTCATTCTAACGACAAAGCATGTAAAGTATGTGGAAATGGCTACACTAAGGGTGGTAACAAGCTTCTATGAAAAATAAACTAAGCTCAAAAGCAATAAAACTACATTACAAACATGAAAATAAACTAACTAAACTACACTACCTACCTAACCCTTAAGGGGTGAAGAACCTTCTGCTCCTCCTTTTTGTCTCCCAGCAACTGTCCAAGTGTGTAAGGATTGGAATTCTTTTTGTGTTGAGGAAGGTCAGCTTTTATACTTCTCATCGAAACCCTAGGCCCATCATGCATTTCTCACGTGCTTCACAGCTGCACTTTTGAATGTGATTCGGTCTCCTCATGCAATTCGGTTTAGATCGAATTGATGCAATTCGAATTGCATGAGGTCTTCCTTCTTGATCTTGAGCTGGAATGTGGTATTCATCCATCAATTCGGTCTATGGGTAGATCGAATTGGCCTTGTCGAATCGAAGATGGCTCCTGCTTGGCTTCTTTGCTTTAAGGCAATTCGATCTATACAATCAATTCGGCCTAGACCGAATTGCATAGATCGAACTCCTTCTTTTCTGTTCTGCTCAAAGTCTTCTTCTTTCCATGGTGCAATTCGGTCTAGGGGTCAATTCGGTTTAGACCGAGTTGCTCTTCTCTTCCTCAACACTTCTCTTTTTCTTCTTTTCTTCAGCAATTCGGTCTAATGAGCAATTCGATTTAGGTCGAATTGCTTATAGACCGAATTGGTCTTCAACACTTAACCAAAATTTCAATTTGTGGAATTTTCATTCTTTTTCCCATCTTTTTGATTTTTGTGGGCTATCTTATTCTTTTGCCCATCTTTTCATTCCTTTTTCTTTTCTTTTTCATTTTTTCATGTTTTTGGATTTTTCTAACACAAATGCAATTAAAATTGCATGTTTTGTGTCTTTCATTACCAGCTTAATATTTTTACAAACTTGCATCAATCTGTCGAATTCAACTGCTTTCTTATTAAAATAAGATGGGAATACGGTCAAAATGTCCGTCTCAGACACGGAAATGGATTGGAAATAATGGAGAATTTTGGCCATTATCAACATCCTCACATTTAATACTGATCGTCCCCGAGCAGTCAGAGTCAGTGCTCCTAAGAGCATGGACTCTGCATATTCAATCCATTTGCGTGGCTTCAAAAATTTCATTCTTGTTATATTGGGATAATACAATCAAAATTACAAGTATTAAACTCTCTTGATTGCAGTGTTTAATGAAATGATACTTCTCACTTGGATAGGTATACAAATCAATCATTATTGTTAATTTTTCTTGAATATATGTATAGAAAATTTTCATTGGTTTAATTCTTGAATTCAAGTATGACATGATCATTAATCAATCAAAGTAGAGCCTCACTTATAGTAGAATCGAAAATTTCACTCACTCTCAAAGTTGGCTTTTAAACAATATGCTCATAATCAAATTCAAGTAAATTCTCCCATAAGCTTGTAATTAGACCAACTCGCCACCTACTCATTTCTTCAAATCGAGATCCCGAGGTCTTATTTAAGGTTATAACGAGGCATACGGTTGTAAAATTTGGTATGGAAGGGAATTATTAGGCTAAAAGTGACATGAATCCATTCCATCATAACTTGGCATATTTTTACTTGAAATCTATGATCATCAAAATTTCTTTCTTTCTTTTGTTTTTCTTTTCTATTGCATGACATTAGACTTTGTCTAATTTGCTTTGTCAATTGCAATTTATTTTTGTTGAATGAATCTCAACACATTTTTTTTTTGATCGGTTTAAGAGCACCGATTGATACTTTTGATGATCATAAACTATGATGCCTTGATGGAATTGATTCGTGTACACTTGGGTTTGATTTTCTTGGTCTTTTTATAAGGCTAGGAAAATATAGTGGTTTCAAAGAAAAATTAGGCTTAAAGGCTCAACTTGGTTAATCCTAAAGGGGAAAATATTTTTGGGTTTGGATTTCAAACGAAGGCCAAAAATTTGGGTTTTTCTAAGTGCCTCGATCATGTACTCGCTTTCGGGAATATGGCATGGTCTTGAATCGGTCCCAATTGCAAGTTCTAGTGTCCTTTTAATCGAATTGATTTTCACTCATCAAAGAAATAATGAGTAAAAATGACTCGGCTCAGATCTCACATGGACGGTTTGATCATGTCATACCTTTATTCTTAAATTTAGCCTTTGAAAGATTCTTGCAAATTATTCAATCAAATTCTCAACATGAAAATTTTGTTTTTCTTCCAAGTGATCATATCATTGGATTTTTATAGCTCAAAACCTCAAGAATTTATATCATGCATATTTTTAATTGTTTTATCCCAATTTAATAGTTTGAAAATTTCATCCTTAGCCTAAATTCAACATGTGAATTTAGGTGACAGATTTATGCTTGTTTTATGCCGGTTATTTAATTGAAAGCAGTAAAAAGATACTGTAAACATGCAAGCATGTCACAGCTTTGTTTTTGGCGTGACAGTCACTTATTCATCTTGGACTGTCACACATCTTTTTCAATATTATTTGAGAATTCAAGACGAAATTCTCTTTGTGAAAAGCAGTAAATACATCAATTACAGAAGATTTCCACAGTATGAATGAAAGTGTACTGACTGAATGGAACATCTAATGCATGACGTTTACATTGAAGCTCGCTTGAATATGATCGCGTTGACTCAATCTTTCTTCTCTGAATGGTGCTTGGAGGGTCCGGTGTCGTCTCTTGGATGTGAGGGTAGTCTCCTGAGCAACGTCTCCATCAGGTTGGTTTGCTTGCTGAACATCATTTCGAACATTTTTCTTGTCTTTTCTTCGCTTTCAACCCTTTCTTGATGCTGCCTTTTCTCTCGTTCAGCCGCTTCCTTTTTGAACTCCTCTTCTCTCTCAAGCATTCTCATCCTAAACTCTTCCTCTCTCTGCATTTGCTTCTCTTGAGTCGAAACAATGACGTCGGCCAAGGATTTGACACTCTGCATCATTGACTCTCCCATTTTGCTCACTGCTTCTATAGTTTGAGAATCGGCTGGATACTGAGATACAGTCGGGCTTCTGCGAGAAGGTCGGACTGGATGTCTTCGTGATAGGCTTGGAGTGGAAACATCAGTTCCGGGATGACTCTGAGTGGGGGCATCACCTTGAGGATGTTCCTCTGTAGCAGGTCCAATTGAGGGGATTCCAGCTTCTTTTGTTGAAGGCACCGCTTCAGTACGGGCCTCTTTCTTTCGTGACTTGCGCTTAGCCGGTTGCCCAGGAGTGTATCTGGATTGGGCCTCTGACTCATCTGGCATCGCCTATACCACCGGATCAGATACCCGCGTTTTTGGAACTGGAATTGGGCGACTCATATCAATGTTGTCGCTCCCTGAGAAAATAGATAGATCTACTCCTTGGGCTTCGCAGATTCTTCTAATGAGGTTTGGATAACAGAGAGCCGCCGCCCTGCCGGAGGTCCTTGAAGTCATGACATGGAAAATGTGCTCCCCTACATTGATCTTCAGTCCATGCCATAGCTTAGCAAAACCCTTCAGCATTCGACCAGATGTCTCATGTGCATGAGGGTTGGGCCTGATTTTTGACATGTAGAAGTCATATGAAGGTTGGAACTCCAGCTTCAGGTGCTTGGCTTTGAAGGAGAATTCGCCAGTATAGCTCTCGGCAGTGAGGGACCTTGTGATGTTGTCATAATATGACTTTTCGACTGCCTTACATGCTCCTTTCTCAAAGTGCTCAGATGTCGGGAATTCTGATACCCAGTTGGGGGTATTGAGGAATCTGTTCAGATATTCTCCAGATATGTCTACATCAACTCCTCGCACCCAACTCTTCTTTTGGGCGACATTGATATTGCAGTAGAATTCCCGAACAAGCTCTGCTATTCCTGGTTCAGCATGGTGCGTAAGGAATTCAGTCCATCCATGGTTTTGTTGCAGGAAGACCAGCATAGGATGATTCACCATTTCTGGACTGAATCCTTTATCGGGTACGAAAAGCTCTCCTAGCGCCATATAACGCCCCACGTTCTGCTCGTTCCCGTTGAACCTCCTCATTATATCTGCATCGTCCTTAATGGGGAACCTTTTGCATTTCTTTGTGGATACCCCCAGGCGCCCCTTTGAGGTAGAGGTCACCCAATACCCAGCGGATCGGACTGACCCCGTTGATTCTTGGGTGTCCTGAGGGTATGCCTGCTCCCAATCCGAATCCGATTTCTCCTCCACCTGCTCCTGTTGCTCATGATGTTCAACCTCTACTTGATGTTCAGTTTCAGCCTGCGTATCTGCCTGCGGCTGTCCTTCAGGCTGTTTTTCGTGTTCCGCTTGCTCGCCTCCTTGAGATATTCCCTGTTCAGACGAATTACAAGGAAATTCATGAAGCACAGCTTTGAGAAAATCATCAGAAAAGACGGGGTCAACAACATGTTGATGTTCTTTTTGAGGTACCTCCTCGTCCCTCCCTGTGTTTAATTTTCCCAATTGTTCTACCATGTTATCTCCTTGATCTCCAGTAATATCAAGGTCCCCTTGGAGGATTTGTTGATACGTCTTGTTCTTGAACAGGTCCTCAATGGTATCTAATTCTGCATGAGAGCTGCCACCGCTGCCCTCGTTTGCCAATGCTTCTCCTTGGTTTGCCTCGACTCGTGGACCCGCTTCAGCATGCGAGTCTTCTAATTCCGTCATATTCTTGTCAGGTGCAGTGGGTTGAGATTGGGCAGCAGCTGCAGCCATTGCATTTGCAGCAACTTGATCCAGACTTACTAAAAGTTCTGCAGTCTTTTCCTTCAACTGTTCAAAACGCTCATTGCTCTCCTGCACCATTTCCTTTATCTCCTCTGTGGGTTTGAGTCCTTCACCGATCTCATCCACTTTCTTTTCACTCCCACTCCTCCTAGTGGCTATCTCCTTTTGCTGCTTCTTTCGATCTTTAGCCCATTCAGCCGGCTCTTCTTTTACTTTAATAGGCACGATGTTGGTTCCGCTGATTATTTGACAATCATCGTCCCCAACATCGGCCTCCATCGTGATCTCTTTCGTTTGCTTCTTCTCTAGCTCGGCTTGAATTTTCTCAGCAGCTTTTCTATTCTCTTCCTCTTCCCGGGCTTTTCTACTGTTCTCTTCCATTTCAGCCTCCTTAGCTTCTTCCTCAGCTTTCTTGGCCAGTTCTTCCTTCCACAATCTGTCTTGCTCGGCTCTTTCTGCTTCTCGCTGCTGTCTCCATTCTTCTTTTTCTTTGGCTATTTCAGCATCGGCCTTCTCCTTCTCCCGCCTTTCTCTTTCGAGTTTTCGGGCCTCATACTCAGCGATTCTTTTCTTTTCGGCCCTATCTATGTCAGCTTCCTCCTGGACTTTCCTTGCCACTTCAGCATCAGCCTGTTCTTGGGCTAGACGCTGTTGCTCTTTCTTGGATGGATCAACGGCATGCTCCTTGCCTCTGTTCTTTGGTTTGGAAGGCTTGCCATCGAACTTGGGCACTGGTGGAAGAGTCCTTGGCTGACTGGGAGGTTCTTGAATTTTGACTTGAGGTTCAGCAGGTCTTTCAGCCTTTTCTTTCTCAGCCAGTTTTATCAGTTTCCTCTTTTTCTTTGGTGGCTCTGGCGCAGATTCGGTTTGGAGGGGCTCCGATTCGGTTGACTGGTGGGGTTCGGGTGTCGGGTCCACATAATCATCAATCAACTTGTCATCAGCTTCAGTCCACAGCCCCAACTCTGGCCCTTTGGTTTTCAGATACTTCTCTATGAAACTGGGCTCAGTCATTGCTGTAAGCTGGGCAGTCCATTTGGCTGCGAAATATCTACCCAAGACTCCTTGGAACCCCGTGTTATACCGTAATCGCACTTTGTTTTCTTGGCAGTACCTCAGGTCTTCCCAGTCCATCTCTCGCATTAGTTCGAAGAATCTGGTCTTCATGTCTGCATAGAGAGTGTCCATGATGTCTGCCTCCTTCTCATTTAGCCCTGACAAGTCCCGAACCGGTGGAATGTTCAAGTACTCCATGCATTTGGTCTGGCTCATCAGTGGTATCTGCTTTTTCTTTCTGCCCATCCTATCCCAATTTCTGGTTTGGTACATTGTTGTGCACTCGGCCTTCATTAACGCAAAATTGGGCATTCCAACCATTGTGGCTTCTTTGGGCTCAACCACCGGGATTCTCGTTGGTAGAAACGTTGGAATGATTTCCTCATTTCCCGGGGGTATCACCACCCCTGGATTTAGCACAGATTGTCTGATGTCCTTCTCCCAGCTCCCCCATGCCTTCATATATTCCCCCCACAGCTTCCGTATTGCTTTTGTCTTTTCTATTATTGTGTCCAACATCGGAGTGTGGTGGGCTGCTCCATAATTCAGCACAGGTTGAAGGGACTCCCAAAAGTTATATGCCATCTCAATATGGCGTACCTTGGCGTGATTTGTGAGCCACAGTTGCTCTTCCGGTCCGCAGATGGTCCCATTGTCAAATAGTTCTTTCTTGTACGTGAATGGGAAAGCGTCTGGCATGTAGACCATTCCGGACATCGCCACTTTGTGTACTGGAGGAGTTTGTTTGGCAAAAAGACTTCTGGTTTCTGTTGTGATGGCTGGTTGAATGGGGATTGGCTCGAAGGCTGCTATTTTCTTGTCCCCAAGGTGCTGCTCAAGCATTCGATTCCACCTGGCCTTATGCTGAATCATCCTCCAAACCATTCTCTCGTAGTGAACTCTCGGATCGTCGAACCTCAAGTCATATCTCTCCTGGTCGAATTCGTTATTCCAGAAGTTCCACATGTGCTGGAAGAGGTCTCTTTCGAGGCCTGTAGCCTTAAGGTTTCTCTCATCTTCTGGAATATCTCTCCACCGGTGATCTTTCATTTCAAATCTCCATTCGATCTGGTGGTCCATGTTCAGATGAAATTCGTCCCTGATGGCCTTTCTGTTTTCCTCGATCTGCCTTTTCAGCCTTTCGATTTCTAAGAAGGCACGGTCTGGAGTGGTTGTTGGAAGACTCATTATGGAAGTTATCACATATTTGTCCCTGAGAAGAGAAATTGAAACTATTTTTAACAAGTTTTTGATAAACATATTCAAGTTGGAAAAATCAACATCCTCACATTTTGAGCTAAGCTCTAAATGTGAGTTAATTGGTTTTTACTTGAATTTATTAGATAAAGAAAAGACATAGAGTTGGATTTTTAAATCCAACTCTTATTGCAACAAAATAGAAAGAGAGGAGAGAGAAGTAAGGATCTGGGACCCTTACAAATTTTTCTTAGACTATAAATAGTCTAACAGGTTTTTTTGAGTGGTCAAAGGACCAAAAAGTAAAATTTCATAGGCTATTAAGCTTACGAAAGAGATTTTGGATTTTTATCACTTAAAAAGTGATTTAAATCAAGTGAAAAGGGTAGCAAGATGATTAATGGTGATGAACAAATGCATATGACAAATTATGCAATCACTAGCATGTAGTAATGGATCATAGAGAATAAAAATAAAATAAACATGCACAAACACAAAAAGAGCATTTTTGGATTTTTATGAGAGGTGTTGACTTGTTTATTTAATAAAATTGGGGGTGTGAGTGGTCCCCCATTTGTATTTGTTTTGGGAAATGGGTGTTCAAGAATGAAACAAGATGTTCCATTTGAATATTCCCCATTTACCCCAAAAATGAGCACATGTCAAACACTTTAAAAGAAAAGAACATTCTACCACTTTTTGTCTTTTTAGACATAAATGCCATGCCAAAAGTGTTGGAAAATTTTTGGCATGGTTTCGTCTATAATACCATGTTTCCCGTATGTGCAAACATCAACTTTCGAGTTGAGATATCAACTTTCGAGTTGAGTTTGCAATTTATGGTTAACAGGTACCCGACAAAAGCATTTATTGACAAAATACACAAAACACAGTACATGCATAAATGAAAACAAAACACAGACAATCCATTCATACCATGATCATGCAAAAATTTAGCCAATAACTCATGCTCCAAAAACATAGATACGGCAGTACCATCAACATGCATATCCAATCAACATTATCACACAACCAGTAAAATAACACAGTGATTGTAAAGGAAAAACAAACCACTGTGTTTTCTATTTTCACAGATTTATAGCCCCAAACATAGTTAACCAAATATGTACACAAACAACAAAAGCAGAACAACAAAACCACATAATGAACAAAAACATGATTTTTGAGGGTTTTGCAACCCTCATTTTCGAAATAAGACATCTCCACACCACAGAAAACTAAAGAATCACAACAATGGCAGTTTCGAACATAAACACACAAACCCTAGGTTCTGCCTATTGTGTTCTACCCTCTTCCCGATCATGCCCACTATATTCCGACTACATTCCGACCATCCCCAACGTGAAAACAGGCTTCATTTCCTTCCCCATTACCAATTTCGCAAAAACATGGAAGAACAACAATGGAAATCGCGAAAAAAGGGTGCGAAATCGAAGTAGGGAACTTACCCGACACTCCCAGTAGGATTAGACGAAGAAGACGCCATTTTTAAACACTTTGCACGGAGTTGATCAAAGAAAAACTCTGGCTCGAGCTCTGGTTTCGCGAGGGAGACGAAGTTCGCGAGAGGGGATACGGGGGAAAATATCGAAGTGTGAAGAGTGAAAGTGAGGGAAAAGAGGGGGAAAAAGGAATATAAAGGGGTAGGAGATTGGGCTAATTCGGTCTATTGGAGACCGAACCATCAATTCGGTCTAGACCGAATTGATGTGGTCTCCAAGTGTTTGTGAGAGATTCGGTCTCTTAGGCCAATTCGGTCTAGACCGAATTGGCATAGAGACCGAATTGCAAAGGAAAGCAAACACACTTGCTGCAATGTGATCTTTTTGAAGTCAATTCGGTCTTAGACCGAATTGGTTTAGAGGCCGAATTACAGCAAGAAGACCGAATCTGGTTACTTAGGAAAAATAAAGGGGGATGCTTTTGTGAGGGAATTCGGTCTATATGGGCAATTCGGTCTAGACCGAATTGCCTTATAGATGGAATTGCTCACTTGCATAAATAAAACTAAGGAATCACAAGTGCCTTTTGTAGATCAATTCGATCTATTCAAAATCAATTCGGTCTAGACCGAATTGCTATAGACCGAATTGCTACTTGGCCAAATTTACACAAGGATGGAGGATGTGTCTTGGGGAAGTCAATTCGGTCTCTTAGGCCAATTTGGTCTAGACCGAATTTGCTTGGAGATCGAATTGGTTAAAAATTTCCAAGGCACACCTCCAATGTGATCTGTTTCAAACAATTCGATTTAGACCGAATTGATTCAAAATAGATCGCATTCAACACTTAGAAAAATTTTGAACTTTTTCAAATTTCAAATTTTCTGAAATTAAGGATTTTCTTAAAAAGAAATTAACACACTGAAAGCACACATTAAAACAGAATTATTACTCTATGATAAATTGCTTGCATAAATTAGGTTGGATTAACACCCTCATTTTATGGAGTTATTCCGGATTTTAAATTTCTCTAAATTCCGAAATTACTTTCCATTAAATTTGGTATTAATCCAACCGGGAACCTGGTTTTCAAAGCTTTATCTTTCTTTTTGTTGGTTCCATGAATTCCTGCAAGGCAAACATAAGAAAAATTATTAGATTTTCTCCAAATATCAACATCCTCACATTTAGAGTCTTAGTACTCTAAATGTTTAGTTGATTTCTGGATACTTATCGTTCGAGATGAATAAATACATAATAAATAATTATTTAGATGTATAGATATAAATATTTATTGAGCATATGCCGGCTCTGATGTCATTTGGACTTCCTTTCCGGGGTCGAACTGCCCTAGATACTCCTTCAACCTGTGTCCATTCACCACCAGCTCTCCTTTGTCAGTTCGAATCCTGACAGCCCCACTTTCAAACACGTGCACCACTTCGTATGGCCCTTCCCATCTGGATTTAAGCTTTCCGGGGAACAGCTTTAACCTAGAATTGAATAACAAGACATTTTGGCCAACATAGAAGTGTTTAGATTTTATGCGACGATCGTGTAACTTCTGGGTCCGCTCTTTGTAAATCCTCGAGCTTCCATAAGCTTGCGCACATATTTCCTCAATTTCATTGAGGTTCAACTTGCGTTTACTCTGAGCCACTCGTGGGTCAAAATTAAGCGTTTTTACGGCCCAGTAAGCCTTGTGCTCTAGTTCTACAGGCAAATGACAGGCTTTGCCAAAGATAAGCCTGTATGGGGACATCCCAATGGGAGTCTTGAATGCAGTGCGGTATGCCCATAGAGCATCATTGAGTCTACGTGACCAGTCTTTGCGGGTTATCCCCACAGTGGCTTCGAGTATGTGTTTGATTTCGCGGTTAGATACCTCGACTTGGCCACTGGTTTGGGGATGATAAGGCGTGCCGATCTTGTGGAGAATCCGACTTTTGCTCATGAGATTTGCAAAAGCTTTGTTGACAAAGTGGGTTCCTCCATCAGATATGATTACCCTAGGTACACCAAATCTATTGAAAATGTTATTTTTCAAAAATTTGATGACTTGGTGACCATCGTTGGTTGGCAGCGCAACCGCCTCGACCCACTTGGACACGTAATCGACAGCTACCAAGATGTAGTGATTCCCATCAGATGTCGGAAATGGTCCCATGAAGTCAATATCCCATACATCGAAAATCTCAAGAATGAGAATTCCCTTTTGAGGCATTTCATCCCTCTTGGAGATATTCCCTAATCTTTGGCATCTGTCGCAAGCCTTAACAAACACCTTGCAATCCTCGTAAATAGTAGGCCAATAGAAACCACACTCGAGCACCTTGTGAGTTGTTCGAGTGGGGCCATGGTGACCTCCATATTCCGATTCATGACATTTTTAGCGATTTGATAAGCCTCGTGCTCAGTTACACAACGTCTAATAATTGAATCTGCACAATGCTTAAAGAGATAAGGATCTTCCCAGAAGTAGTTGACTACATCTTGGCTGAACCTTGCTTTTTGCTTCTTACTCTGGAATGGTGGAGTTATTCCACATGCTAGAAAATTAGCAATGTCGGAAAACCATGGACAAGCTTGATCATGAAGATGCAAGGCAAACAGTTGCTCATCCGGAAAATTTTCATTAACGGCTATCTCATTTTTATCATTTTCTATTCGAGACAAATGGTCAGCAGCACCATTGTCTTTGCCTTTTCTATCTTTTATTATGATGTCAAATTCTTGCAACAAAAGTACCCACCTGATTAATCGAGGTTTGGCGTCTTGTTTGCTAAACAAGTATCTCAGTGCAGAGTGATCGGTGTATACTATGGTTTTCGTACCAATGAGGTATTGTCTGAATTTATTAAACGCGAAAACCACAGCATACATCTCTTTCTCCGTGGTGGTGTAGTTGACTTGGGCTTCAGTCAGGGCATGGCTGGCGTAATGAATTACACAATGCCTTCCTTCTTTATGTTGCCCAAGAACTGCACCCACGGCAAGATCACTCGCATCGCACATGACCTCGAAAGGCATTGACCAATCAGGTGGTTGCACTATTGGAGCAGAAATCAACATCTTCTTGAGCGTGTCAAAGGCTTGAACACACGCTTCACTTATTACGAAAGGATTTTCTTTACAAAGCAAATTAGTGAGCGGCTTGGCAATTTTAGAAAAATCTTTAATGAATCTCCGGTAAAAACTGGCATGCCCTAAGAAACTCCTAACTGCTTTTATTGAGTTTGGTAATGGAAGGTTGGATATGACTGAGACTTTGGCTCTATCGACTTCGATGCCTGCGCGTGAGATGCGGTGACCCAACACTATTCCTTCGGTGACCATGAAATGGCACTTCTCCCAGTTTAAAACTAGGTTAGTGTCCTCGCATCTTTTCAAAATTTTTGCAAGATTTGTCAAACATTCATCAAAAGTATCTCCATACACAGAGAAGTCATCCATGAAAACTTCAATGCATTTTTCGATAAATTCTGAGAAAATAGACATCATGCATCGCTGAAAAGTGGCAGGCGCATTGCAAAGTTCAAAAGGCATGCGCCTGTACGCAAAAGTTCCATATGGGCACGTGAAAGTGGTCTTATCATGATCTTCACTAGCTATTACAATCTGATTGTAACCAGAGTACCCATCCAAAAAGCAGTAGTACTCCCTCCCGGCCAACCTCTCCAGCATCTGATCAATGAATGGCAAGGGAAAATGATCCTTCCGCGTAGCGGTGTTAAGCTTCCGGTAGTCGATGCAGACTCTCCAACCGGTCACTGGACGTGTCGCCACTTCTTCTCCTTGCTCATTAGTCGTTATGCACATCCCCCCATGCTTAGGTACTACCTGCACTGGGCTAACCCATTTGCTGTCAGATATAGGATAGATGATACCAGTATCTAAGAGCTTGATAACTTCTTTCCTTACCACTTCTTGCATATGGGGGTTCAGACGCCTTTGTGGTTGCCTTGAGGGCTTGTACTCCTCTTCCATTAAAATTCTATGCATGCAAACAGAGGGGCTTATTCCTTTTATATCAGAAATGGTCCATCCAATTGCATGTACATATTTATTTAGAATGTCTACCAGAGCTTTTTCTTGTTCTTGTGTCAGCTTGGCTGACACAATTACCGGTAATCTTTTATGTTCAGCGAGAAAGACGTACTTAAGATGATCCGGAAGTATTTTAAGTTCAAGCTCTGGCGGACATTCAACGGAAGGTAGTAATTTGCGAGAATTGGTTGGGGGTGAGAGATCAGATTTACCTTCAGGACCCTGTGTCAGTACAGGGTCCACTTCCTCTTCCGTGGTGCTCTCTTCCTCCTCCGGAGTGAATTCAACACCGTCAAACTCTTCAAGATCCCCTGTGATAGGGTCTTCGAAGTGAACAGCGTTGCAGCTTCTTTGTTGCTCAGCACCTCCAGGCGTCAGTACCTGTTTTGAAATTTTGTCCGTCATCACAGTCATAGAGTCTATGCTCTCATCCTCACACCTACTTTCTATTACATCAAACATGGAACAAGATCCCTCATTCGGGAATTTCTGCAGCTCTTCCATGTCAAAAGAGATTTCCCGTTGTCCACCCTTAATGTGACTCTTCCAGATGTGGCATCAATCAGTGCACCGCCAGTGGCTAAAAACGGGCGTCCCAGGATAAGTGGAATTTCAGAGTCCTCTTCGATGTCAAGGATGATGAAGTTAACCGGGAAAAGAACTTGGCCGGTTTTGACCACCACATCCTTGAGGATTCCTACGGGCTTAGTGATTGATCTGTCTGCCAGTTGCAGTTTCATCTTCACCGGTTCAATTTCTCCGAGCCTTACGCGAATTGCCATGGCTAGAGGCATCACGTTGATGCTGGATCCTAGATCACATAGCCCCATGCTCACTTTGGCCTTTCCAATCTGTACTGGTAGCGTGCAACACCCAGGGTCCTCTTTCTTTTCAGGTAGCTTCCTTTGAACTATGGCACTGCATGTGCTGTTGAGAATGATCACCTCCTCATGCTCTACCTGCCTTTTCCCTGAAATCAATTCTTTCAAGAACTTAGCATAGGTGGGCATTTCTGAAATCGTTTCCACGAGAGGAATGGTTATCTCTACAGACTTTAACCGTTCTAGAAATTTCTTGAATTTAAGGTCATGTTCCTTATTTTTAAGACGTGCAGGGTACGGCACCCTTGGCATGTACTTATATTATCTAATTTTGGTGGTAAAGAGAAGGAAGTTGTACCTTCACCCATACCCTCTTCAGCTTCATTTGCAGCTTCAGCCTGCGAGTTAGCTGTATCTGATTTATCCTCTACCAGCTCAACACTGTCATCTCCTTCAATCTTTTCCTTTTCCTTTTCCACCTCCAATGAAACCTTTACTTTCATAGCTTTCTTCTTTGCAGATCCAACATTTCCCTTCAGAGTCTTGTCTCCCCGCAATGTGATTGCCTTGCATTGCGGGTTGGCTTCAGTGCTGCTCGGCAGTGTTCCTTTCCCTCTGTTCTGCAATTCCTTAGCCAACTGGGTGACTTTCGTCTCCACGTTTTTGATTGATGACTGCAACTGCTGGTTTATCTCCCTTTGATTGGAAATAAACTCGGTCATCAAATTCTCCAGGCGGGATGGTGGCTTTTGGTTGTATTGCTGATTCTGATCAGGTTGGGATTAGAAGTTTTGGAAATTCTGGCCTTGGTTTTGATTGGGCCTCTGTTGGATATGGGGTTGAAAGTTCTGGTTCTGGTTCTGGAAGTTCTGACCCGAATCTCAAACTGTGCCAACACTAGACGACATAAGTCAATGTTGTCTAGTAATTAAGACAGCGAAAGGACATGTAGGTTTTTCTCCGATTCACAGATAGTAAGGGTCTGAGTGATAGCGACCACTGTCATTTAAGATTAATCTACTGTCTAAAATCATATCACCTTAATAATTAGGGAACTGGACCACAGTTAACTGCAATCCAATTAACCCTAATTATTTTGTCATCTCTTTAGCCAAAATTCTTCTCATCTCCGGCTATTTCATCTCTGTGTTTCACATTCTGTCTAAACCCACCTTATATTTTGGGTTATTTTATTTTACACTTCTCTATAAAATTATGCATGATAATATTATGTAACTAATGTGGTCATATTATTTTGGGATTCTTCCCTTGGACACAGGAGTCTTGATTTTAATCAGATGTCTCATAATAAATTTCCAACAAAAATTCATTTATAAGATCCGGATCTAAGTAAGGATAAATTCCACAGTTATGACTAATTCATATCCGACTGGGGGTTGATTTCGGGAAATTAGAAGCAGAGTCAGCGATTAGGTCTCACCTAGACTGAAAGGGTATGTGTTCTTATTGAGAGTCTAGTACCTGTTTAGGGAATGATTTTCAAAGATTTATTATTTTCCAAAATTGCTGTATGTTGGAAATCTTATATTAAATATTGCACTGACTCAGAGTCCACTTGGATTCAAATGAGGTGTGATAGATAATACTAGAGGAACAACATTCGGGCCTTGGTTATTTTCTGAGATAGGGTTGAGTACTCTTTCAATTGCTGTCCTCTTCTGCCAAAGTCTATTTTTGAGTCCTGAGTGAGTGCATCCGGAACGGACTAATTCATTAGTTCGTTTCATTAGTTTGCATCTCATAACCACCCGACGGGAAGTGAACACTGCGAGCGGTTCACCGAGAATAGAGAATTCTTGATCCACACCCAGTCAGGGTGTCATTCTAACTGGGGGCTTTCTTTTACTACCAGGGTCAGACTTTCAAAAACCTCCGAGTGATAGGATTTTTTAAATGCTTTCTTTACCGCTTTCTTTTAAATGCTTTCGTTAGAGGTCACTCGGTTGTATTGAGAGTTGTGTAACTGCTACTAGGACTGAGAGTTAAGGGATAGTTCATGGCTTGATTAGAATCTTTGGGTGTGACCGGGGGAATGATGGGAGTACTTGGCATTTCAATCTATGGAGTGTCAGGTGTTGCTTGTCCACCACAGATAAATGACACGCTCTGACGGGAGCTGTTGTGAGTCTGTGGTATCTTAGAATTTGTTGCCTTAAGAGCATGTAAATCCTTATTGTAAGTACCTGCCTGTTAAAGGGAACATAGTATAGGAAGCATGAGAGTTAGCTATCTGATGGATTATCCCAAGCTAAGATCTGTGTATTAAAATGGAAGTTTAATTGTGTTTCATCTGAATCTTGTCCAATTTTTATTATTTTCTTCCTGTCCCTTCTGTCTCATTTTAAATCTGCTTTCTTAGAATAATTTTAACTATGCTTTCTTAGAATAATTTTAACCGCTTTCTTAGAATAAATTTAATTCGCTTTGTAAAATAATTTTATCTGCCTTATTTTAATTGCTTTCATAGCTTAGTTTAAATTCTGTCAAGTAGTTGATAGTCAAAACACAAACTTGAATCGAGTAACCGAGTGGAAAATCTTAGTAAACGACGTGGGCCCTGCTTCTATCGCACATCCTCCAGTGAACGATCCGGTACTTACTATAAATTACTGCAATTTTTGACTCCGTGCGCTTTCGGGGGCACAGTTTCTTAACACGAGTTAATAAAAACGTGACAACCTATAAATATATCCCTAATCCCAACTCCGCCTTCATAATTTGGTTTCATTAAATAAAATTGAAAACCAGGATTATTATGTTTCAGAAAATACTCATGTAATGGGAACTTGTCAAAAGTTTCATGGCAAGGATCTTCAAGGCAGGAAATTGTCAAAAGTTTCATGCCGGGGAGGTCCACAGCGCCGTTTGAAATCAAAGTTTCCCCTCATGAGTAATAAAAAGTGAACTATATCCTTAAACCCCTTTCCCATGAATCATAACTCTTTTCATTTAATAAATTCAATCCTGGGATATTTTATAAAATCATACTCGTGTTATTGAAATTTGTCAAAAGTTTCATGGCGCCGTTGCCGGGGAGGATGCATCGTCGTTTATTAAGAGAATTGCACTCCTGATTACTCATAGCTAGTTAGTGTAGTTCATTTATTTATTTCAGAACAGAGAAGTACCCTCAAATCAATTAAACATTTAGAGTACTAAGACACTAAATGTGCGGATGTTGATTTGAGGAGAAGACCTGACCAATTGGGTATTTATCTATTTTGCAGGAATTCCGGAACCACCAAAAAGAAGGAGCAGAAAAATAGCATGGAAAACCAGGTTCTTGGTTGGATTAATTCCACAAATCTAAGAAAATATTCTCGGAATTTAAAGCAATTTAAAATCCGGAATAAATTTCGCAGATAAATGGAGCTAATCCGACCTAATTTTATGAAAGTAGATTAATTTAAATTCCAGCCCAATATTTTGAATTCACTTGGACTGAATTAATTCAGACCCAAGGCAAATAAAATGGACTCAGGCCCAACAACACAATTGGGCCCAGTCCGTTGAAAATTTGAAAAATTCAAAATGCTATGTCGCGGAATCTCTTCTGTGTCGCGGGACACTACCTCGCGCCCAGAAGAGGAATCGCGACACAGTCTCCCCATACAGTGAAATCCGTGTCGCGGAGTGACCACTGTGTCGCGGGACACTGCCTCGCGACCCGGCTCACTTCCGCGACACAGTTTCGCTTGTCCCTGATTAATGCTTGTCGCTGTCGCGATACACCGTGTCGCGGGACGCTTCTCCGCGACCGGGTATCAACTCCGCGACACGATTTGCACTTAACACCCTTTTTCTTGCCAAGTTGGTCACGATACCCCTAGTCGAGAAGCATTGCTCCGCGACCGGATACCACGCTCCGCGACACCTCTAATGTCGCTAGGGCCTGGTCGCGTAACCCTGTTCGGCGACATGGGCTAGGGTTCCACGACTGGCCCATCCGTATTTAAACCCCTCTTCTCCCTCTTCCTCCCTACGCGTTCATACTTAGAAATTTTTCGAAAAATTCTCTCGTCTGAAACTGCCTCTTCCGAAGCACACTACCGTGTCATTCGCAACCAAATTCCGACCAAATTTAGGCGAAACTCTGCCCGATTGTCGCTATGGAACCCTCGTCTTCATCCCCAAAGAAAACCGAGCCCTGGTAGGCATTATCTTCTCCGATTCTCGCGCAACCATTGCCCCTGTTTTCGCGATTTTGGGGATTTTCGTGTTCTGATTCTCGATAATGTGTGAATGAGTTTCCATGTGCTATTTTCCCACTGTTTGAGTTCGGTTTTGAGGATTGTAAGTTGTGGGCATTGCTTATGTGAATCCTGTGTTATGATGGGTGTCGGCTAAGCATGTCTTGGAGGGTGTATGTTGTTCTGTGTTGCTGGTTGAGGGTTGGGAAGGATCGATTTTGTTGAGCAATTTGAGGTGTAGAAACTTTAGGGGCATCAGGTTAAGGTTTGACACAGGGGTTGTTTCTCGCCATTGTTAGATCTTAGAGTTTTTAGGGTCCTTGAGATGTTCCTTTAATCGTTTTATGGTGTTGGTAAGATATTGAACATTACCTCATGATTCTGCCCTAGGACCTAAAAATGTTTGAAGCATGGATTGAGAAGGGAATGAGTATTTGGGTATTCTTGAATACTTTGATACTATTGCTGTGCTAATTGTGTTTTTGTGCACCGAGAAGCATGATACTATGTTTGATTCCATGTTTTAGCTAGGATGAAAGCATGATCTTGTGTTAGAGTTGCACTGCGCTCATGCTGCTTGCATGTTGAGATGTTCATTTAATATTATTTCCTTATTTGGCATGACTGTATGATGGTGGCTGAAAATCTGTGAAAGTGTATGTTTGTTTAGTTTTGGCAGCCCCTGTGCACACCAACACTCCTTTCTGCAACACTTTTTCACTAAAAGACAAAAATAGTTGTTAGGAATTTTGGTTGACAAGTGTATTTTAGTTCCCAATGGAACTAAGAGTGTGAGTTAAAGTAGCAGTGTTTTTGCCACTTAAAACTGCTATCATTTTCAAAATCCAAAATGGGACCACACACATCCCACTTTTCACTAAATAAAAACAAGTCAGCCATTTTAAAATTAAAAAATAGTGTTTGCACCCCTTCTTGAATGTTTTAACTGTCCAAAGACAGTCCAAGCAATCCGGAATTAGCAAATCCATTACGCTATGTCTCCACTGCACATTCCAATTTCGAGCGTCCAGTCCATTCGTTCCATCTCATTCCATCTTCAACAAGTGCCTCGAGCTTGTTTAATAAACTAGAAAAACAAACTTTTTGGGCCCAATAGCCCACTAAAAAATTTCTCTAAGTTCAAAGACTTAGACTTTTTAACTTAATTAATGACCTATGCCCGATAATAAAGTTTTAAGTACTGGTCAAATAAATCACATTTCGAGCAAAGCTCAAAATGTGAGGATGTTGATTTTTAACTTGAAACTCGATTTTCGAAAGATAAAAAATTCGACTGGAACTAATACTCTCTATATTTTTCAGGAATGAGTTAGTGATTAAATCAGCACTTGGACTGCCTGATTGCACTCTACACCAGGCAGCAATAGAAGCTTCTGCAAACAGAACCCAGATCAAAAAGCTCAGGGAAGCACTGATAAGCGTATACAAGGTACCATTGGACCAGGGCACCAAAGCTGAATTATCATTGAGGCCCGGATGGGACGTGAACATCCCTCCTGCAGATAGATCAACCGCGCTGACGAACATTGAAAGGGGCTTCTCTTATCACATGCTGAGGTTTTGGGAATTAATGACAGATCATGCCCCGAATGACTCCATAATGACACCCGCAGTACATCTGGAAAGGAACACACTGAAGTTCCAGATACACACAGCCGTCTGGCAACGCCATTTAGAAGATGGAACAGTGGGAATCCAAATCTCAAATTATGACATACTCATCCCTGATCAGCCCATAGACCCACAAGTACGATTGCAGTTTGTGGAAAAACCTCTACCGGTGAGCCAAATATTGGGAAAGGGAGCCATCTCGATGCATGAAGCTTTCCCCTGCATCTGGAACCCGCGTTTATTTGACAACATAGGCAGAGAAGAGCAAAGATGGGTAACCAAGCAGGCCAAACAAAGGCATAGGGAAATGAGTTACAACCTGCTCCACAAGCTGAGAAAAATTGAGGAGTTTAACACAGAAAGGAACTCCACTATGTTGAACAAATTCAGAGAAGAAATCAATGCAGCTCGGAAGGAATGGCATGAGATGACATATCTGTGGGGGCAAGGCAAAGGGCTCATAACGCAAGAAAGGTTGGATAAAGATTGACCCTGCCGGATGAGGACAACTTTGAAACGATTTTCGTAAACAAGCGGTTTGGCCAGACGAGAACAACCGAGAAGGGAAATGAGGTAGATCCTGGATTTCCCCGAGTACATCAGAGAATTAAGGGAGAAAGCTCTCTATGAAGTGCAGAAAGCTGGTACCACCGAGCCTGTGGTACAGCAAGAAACAGTTCAGACCCCAGTGCAGCAAACTCAGTCTGAAATGCCAAGACCTGCCACCACTGAACTGCCCATCCCGCCCGAGCAAACATCTGTTGTTGCTGCTGCATCTGGAGATCAGCCCGTGCCTCAACCTGGAACGAGAAGAAGATTGATAAAATCTGCTGAAAAAGAGAAACCAGCAAGAGCTCCGGAAAAGAAAGTGGTGATCAAAGAACCTGAGCCAACTGCTAAGAAAGTGGTAGCACCTACAGATCCCAAAGATAGAGGCAAAGGACCAATGCCACCACCACCCTCAAAGAAAAAAGAGCTGATTGCCCGCAATGCTGAACTGGCTCGGAAAATGCAAAATGACGAACTTGCATTAGCTGGTCTGCTTGATCAGGGAACATGTGGCTCAGGAGTGGATAAAATAGATGAGCAAGAACGAGCTGAAAGAGAAAAAAAGTTGCGGAAGAGGAGCAGATTAGAAAGAATATTCAGCAAACTCAAGCCGAGGAAGAAAGGAAAAAGAAAGAGGCACATGACCGAGAAATTGCTGAAAAGCTTCAAGCTGATTTGGAAGCTAGAAAGTCTGGAGGAACTGGGGAAGTCGGACAAGAAGGTGATGATGATTTGATGATTACAGGCGGAAAAGAGGGAACCGGGCTGAAGATCAAAGAAGAACACCCTCCTGCATGGACTGGCCCCACTGCTCACGATAGGGAAACCATCTTGGGAGACATATGGAATAGACTAAATGAGCAGATCGAAACAAGGATTGATCGAGGAGAGGCGCCTGAACAAATCCGTTATCAGACAGAAGCATCCCGAATCGCTGATCGACTCGTAAGCAATGCCAGAATCGAAGCTGTGATTAGAACTGCCGAAACTCCTGCAAATCCAATCACATTGGCAGACTTGTTAAAGGACAGAGCCGTTGAGCAACAAAAAGCTGTAGAGCCAAAAGCCAAAGCGGATAAACCACAGGATATGGCTGAGAATAGGAAAGAGGCTGCAGAAGAAGATAGAGAGGAGGCCATGCGGGAAGAAAATGAATTTATGGAGCAAATGGCGCCCATTTTCCAACGGCCTGTCGGACAAGCTGCACGGATTAGGGAGGATGAGAAGGAGCTTAGAGAAGAGACAGCTTATGGAGAGTCAAGTCAGAGGGCACATGAAGCTGTACCGATGGATGAGCAACCGCATGAAGGAGACGACCAAACAGACTGGCATTCAAGCGAAGACGAATCAGTCGGATCTATTCGGCCAGTAGAGTTTTGGTCTGAACACTCTGTGAGGCACAGGATGAGATCGAAACAATATGAGAAAAAGAAGCAGCTAAGTGAAGAAGAAGTGCAAATTAAGTTCAATGGTAACAAGGAAAGAGCAGGGCAGTATGCAAAGCTGCAGAAAATGATAGTGCCTGATAAAGGGTTCAGACAGGATGCCTTGCTCCACCCCACTGTCGAGACCTTTTACAGAAATCAAGAGTGGGGAAGCTTTATGCTGCATCATGACGAAGATGGCCTTGTTGAGTTGACAAGGGAATTCTTTTGCAATATCAATGCCGTCGACAGAACAACCTAGGTCCGGGGTAACGTGATAGACATCTCACCAGAATGGTTGAATCAATCTCTTGGAACCCCGGACATCATGAGTGAGTTTCCCCCTGAAGAAATCATGATAAAGAGGGCCAAGACAAGTGAGTATGCAAAATATGCAACCGTGGCAAATAGCATGACAAGAATCACCGCCCCAGGACACACTTTTGATACAAACTTCTTACGAGTGCACTTCATGCAAACCTACGAATTCTACATGTCAAAGATTCGGCCTAATTCGCACCCACACAACACGTCTGGGAGTGTTCTGATGGGATTTGCAAGAATGTGGAGCGGAGCAAAGCTGAACGTAGGAAGGCATGTGTTCGATGTCATGACAGCACGGTTAGAGGACAGGCAGGCCTTGTGCTACCCGAACTTAATAAGAAGAATCTGCGTTGCTCAGAACGTCGACTTAAGTGCATTTGCAGGGGACGAAATTGTGAAGATAAACCCTCCCATCAGCGTGCCAAGATTGCCTCTGGCGGAACGAATTAGATATTCCTTCCCCCAGCTGCATGGCGGAGGCGATTCAGATGCTCAATCCTCATTCATTTCCCGAGGTCAAGCACCAAAAAAGAGAAGCAGACCACCAAGGGCAAAGAAGGGAACAAAGCAAGCCCGTACTGATGCGGGACCTTCCACTACAGCACAAGAGAGATCTCAGCAAGAGCAGACAGAGACGCCTGTTCCTACTCCGGCATCCCCTTTTCCTACTCAACCGCAGACACCTCAGAGCCAGAATGTATCACAATTTTCTGCTGATTCCCAAGTATTCGAGATGATGAGCAAGATGAGTCAATCTATGCTCGAAGGAATGAAGTCTATGACAGATGTCATTATGACAAGTCATGAGGAACAGAGAAAGAGGGCTGAAGAAGAACGCCAGGAGCGTAGGAGAGAAAAGGAGGAGAAACGGAAGAAGAAATTGGAGAAGGAAAGGAGAGACGAAGAATTCAGAATGATGATGCTAGAAAGAGAAGAGAAGAATCGACAGATGGTGGAATCACTGATCCGAAGGCAAAATCAGATCCTGCAAACCTTACTCAAGAAAATCCCTGATGAAGCTGGCTCCTCCAAGAAATCAGATGAGAAGAAAGATGGCGATTCCTGACCCCATCATTCTTGAGCTTAGTTGTAAATATCATATAAGAGAATTTCAATTCATTCATGCAAGATAGATTTGATTGCAAATGAAGTCTCTTGTAATTGATATAATTACTGCTTTCAATTTGGGATTTTGCAGTCCAAACAACAATCTTTGTTTTTATTGGTTCTTATATTTCTGAAAAGATGTATGACAGTCCAAGATGAATAAGTGACTGTCAGGCCAAAAATGTGCTGTTGACATGCTCCGTATGTCAGCAGTGCCTCTTTACTGCTTTAAATTAAATAACCAGCAAAAATGTGCATAAACCTGCTCTAAATTCACATGTTGAATTTAGGCTTGTGATTAAATTTTCAAACTTTTAAATTGGGATAATATAATTGAGAACACGCATGACATGGATTCCTGAGGTTTTGAGCTATAAAAATTTAATGATGCGATCAGCTTATTGGGTAATAAATCTGCATGTTAGAAATTTTGATTGAATAAAGTGTTGGGATTAAGCTTTGATTAAATTTTAGAATATTGTATGACATGAATCAACCCAACCTTGTGAGATTTGAGCCATGAGTCACTTTTACTCATTTATTTCTTTGATGTGTGAATCATTTTGATTAAAGGAAACTAGAACTTGCAGTTGGGACCGATTCAAGACCATGCCATATTCCCGAAATCGAGCACATGATCGAGGCACTTAGAAAACCAAATTTTTGGCCTTCTTTTGAAATCCAAACCCAAAAAATATTTTCCCTCTAGGATAAGCCAATTTGAGCCTTAAGCCTAATTTTTCTTTGAAACCCACTATATTATTCCTAGCCCTATAAAAGACCAAGAAATTCAAACCCAAGTGTGCAAGAATAAATTTTATCGAGGCATTGAATTTATGATCATCAATTCATATTAATCGGTATACTATAAGCCGATTCAAAAAAAAAAGAAAAAAAAAGAGAGAAGATGTTGAATCCAATTCAACAACAATAAATTGCAAATGACAAAGCAAATTAGACATAGTCTAATGTCATGCAATATGAAAAGAAAAGCAAAAGAAAGAAAAATATTGATGATCATAAATTTTAAATAAAAATATACCAAGTTAATGATGGAATAAATTCTTGCCACTTCTAGCCCAATAATTCCCTTTCTTACCTAATGTTACAACTGTATGCCCCATTATAACCCTTAAATAAGACCTCGGGATCTCGATTTGAGGAAATGAGCCGGTGGCGAGTTGGTCTGATTGCAAGCTTATGGGATAACTTAATTGAATTTGATTATGAGCGTTCATTATTAAACCCCATTGAGAGAGAGTGAAATTTCCGTTCCTACTATACGTGAGGCTCTATTTCATGAAACATGTTCATGTCATCCCTTGATTCTGATCCTTAATCTTTGCATTTTTCAAACTTGATACTCATGAAGGGTTGATAATAATGTATGACTTATAGGCCCGATGTAGTGAGCAAGTATCATTTTATTAAACACTGCAATCAAAGGAATTTAATACTTGCAGTTTTTGATTGTCTTATCCCAATCTAAGAAGAATGTGATTTATGAAGCCACGAAAATGAATTGAATATGCAGAGCCCGTGTTCTTTAGAACATTGACTCTGACTGCTCGGGGACGATCAGTATTAAATGTGAGGATGTTGATAATGGCCAGAAATGACCATTATTTTCAATCCATTTCCGTGTCTAAAACGGGCATTTGATCGCATTCCGGTCTTATATTAAATAAGAAAGCAGTTGAATTGGACTGATTTATGCATAATTGTAAAAATATTGAGCTGGTATGAAAAATGCATAAATATGTAGTTTTATTACAAATTTATGTTAGAAAAATCCAAAAACATGAGAAAAAGAAAAGAAAAGAAAAAGGAAGCAAAAAGATGGGCAAAAGAATAAAACAAGCCCACAAAATACAAAAAGATGGGAAAAGATAGAAAAACCCACAAAAAGAACAACTTCGGCCCATCTGTCCCATTCAGCTCAGTCTGGGAACATCCAGTCGAGGAACCCCGGTCGAGGACCATGGTTCCGCGACACAGGAGGGATTAGCGACCCAGCATGCAACATAAAGAAGAGACCAGTCCAGATAGGCTGTGTCGCTAAGCCCGAGTCGAGGACCATGGCTTAGCGACACAGGAAGGTTCCGCGCCACAAACACCTTGAGGACCAAACCATGTCCCCAGTCGAGGAATCCCAGTCGAGGACCATGGTTCCGCGACACGGACATGGATAGCGACACAGACGCACCAATAGAGACACAGAACCCAGTCGAGAAGCCTTGCCACATGCAGCCCTGTCCCGCGACACAAGGTGATTCCGCGACAAAGTTGTGATGTGTGTGATGTCTTGAGACACAGTGGGCCTCAGATCAAGCCCATGGGCCTAGGGTTCCACTTCTATAAATATGAGGTGATCCCCATGAGCTCAGGGGGGTGGGCAAAATTAAGGAAAATTGTTCTTGGAGACAAGTGTGGAGTTTAGTTTGTAGGTAGTTTTTAGGTTAGCTTAGTTTAGCTTTAATTTTTCTGTATTATTTAATTTATGCATCGTTTCAGTTTAGGTAGCCAGTTTTTACCTTGTTTTCAGTTTCAAAACTTTGTTTTTAGGGTTTTGTAATATCCAGGATAATGGGTATTAGCAAGCTCCACTAATGAAATGGGAGAATATCATTGAAATGTGTCCCAAAAACCATGAAATGGGTTTCACACCCCATGGATCTTTCATTATTTCCCTGTTCTGTTGGTCACTTGACCTGTGTTTTCCATTTTATGTCACTATTGGTGATTTTCTCTTTGGGTAATGTTGCATACTTATGAGTGATCAAGCCCAGATTAGGGTTAGCTTTATTTTTTTAAATAGTGTTTCACTTTCCTTCATGTTCAAGCATGTTCTAGATAGATTCAATCGTTGTTGGGTTTTCTTTTACTTATTTTTAGCTTTTGAATCTGAAATGGGTGAGATCACGCATAATGCATGCTACTGTTCCACTTTACTTTTCTGACATGTGTCCAGAACACACCCAGGTCGCTAGCCACTTCCTGTCGCGGAACCACGTTCAACGACAGGAGGGCAGTTTAGCGACATGAGTGTCAAAGAACATGTGTTATTTAAATCTTTAAAAAAAAAAAAATCCTTGGTCGCAAAGCAAACCTGTCGCGGACCCACGGTCCGCGACACAACCCTTGATTAGCGACCAAGGACCCAAATACTTGTAATTTATTCTGGAAGGGCTCTGTCGCGGAATCTCAGTCGCGGACCCACGGTCCGCGACCCACTCCTTGTTTCGCGACCAGGAATTATGCCCTTGTAGAATTTTCAAAACCTTTGTCGCTATGCCCGTGTCGCGGACCCATGGTCCGCGACACAAATTTTCGCTTAGCGACAAAATAAACCCTAATTTTCAATATCCCATTCCTCCTATTTCCCACCTTTCTGTCGAGATCCCCCTGTCGCGAACCCACGGTCCGCGACACAAACTCTGTTTCACGACAGGCTTGGCACCTTTGTGCCAAATTTTTATTCTCCATCTCACCCCATTAATTAATTGAACCTTTATATTAATATTTTGAGGTTGAAATTCAATGATCTCAACCGATGATTAATTTGATATAAAGAACTTTGTTCAATTGTCCATTAAAAGATTCTTCTACATAAATCAAACTCTAAATGATCTAAGTATATAATCCGGACTGTAATTAATTAATTAATTATGTAATGAGTGATTATTTAGACATAAAGAGTAATTATGGATTCAATTCCATACCCTTGCATGAGAAACCAATGTCTCTCATACAAGATGGACCAAAAATATTTTTTCTTTTATTTATTTTGTCTTTACCCGTGTTGTGTGGAACAACTAGTAAGAGATATAACAGACTAATGTTGGCGGGTATTCCCACACGGATAAACTAGCTCGTGGTCTGTATATTAATTACTAGATGTTATCTTGCATGGTCCGGATAGTGGTCGGTGGAAGCCTTGGCGGTTCGTCCATCCGGGATTATAATAGCTGCTCAGCTGACTCCTATCCGGATACAGTTTTATTTTTCTTATCTTAATTTCAAACCCGAATCTCAAACTGTGCCAACACTAGACGACATAGGTCAATGTTGTCTAGTAATTAAGACAGCGAAAGGACATGTAGGTTTTTCTCCGATTTACAGATAGTAAGGGTCTGAATGATAGCGACCACTGTCATTTAAGATTAATCTGCTGTCTAAAATCATCTCACCTTAATAATTAGGGAACTGGACCACAGTTAACTGCAATCCAATTAACCCTAATTATTTTGTCATCTCTTTAGTCTAAATTCTTCTCATCTCCGGCTATTTCATCTCTGTGTTTCACATTCTGTCTAAACCCACCTTATATTTTGGGTTATTTTATTTTACACTTCTCTATAAAATTATGCATGATAATATTATGTAAGGAATGTGGTCATATTATTTTGGGATTCTTCCCTTGGACACATGAGTCTTGATTTTAATCAGATGTCTCATAATAAATTTCCAACAAAAATTCATTTATAAGATCCGGATCTAAGTAAGGGATAAATTCCACAGTTTTGACTAATTCATATCCGACTGGGGGTTGATTTCGGGAAATTAGAAGCAGAGTCAGCGATTAGGTCTCACCTAGACTGAAAGGGTCTGTGTTCTTATTGAGAGTCTAATACCTGTTTAGGGAATGATTTTCAAAGATTTATTATTTTCCAAAATTGCTGTATGTTGGAAATCTTATATTAAATATTGCACTGACTCAGAGTCCACTTGGATTCAGATGAGGTGTGATAGATAGTACTAGAGGAACAACATTCGGGCCTTGGTTATTTTCTGAGATAGGGTTGAGTACTCTTTCAACTGCTGTCCTCTTCTGCCAAAGTCTATTTTTGAGTCCCGAGTGAGTGCATCCGGAACGGACTAATTCATTAGTTCGTTTCATTAGTTTGCATCTCATAACCACCCGACGGGAAGTGAACACTGCGAGCGGTTCACCGAGAATATGGAATTCTTGATCCACACCCAGTCATTCTGACTGGGGGCTTTCTTTTACTACCAGGATCAGACTTTCAAAAACCTCCGAGTGATAGGATTTTAAATGCTTTCTTTACCGCTTTCTTTTAAATGCTTTCGTTAGAGGTCACTCGGTTGTATTGAGAGTTGTGTAACTGCTACTAGGACTGAGAGTTAAGGGATAGTTCATGGCTTGATTAGAATCTTTGGGTGTGACCGGGGGAATGATGGGAGTACTTGGCATTTCAATCTATGGAGTGTCAGGTGTTGCTTGTCCACCACAGATAAATGACATGCTCTGACGGGAGCAGTTGTGAGTCTGTGGTATCTTAGAATTTGTTGCCTTAAGAGCATGTAAATCCTTATTGTAAGTACCTGTCTGTTAAAGGGAACATAGTATAGGAAGCATGAGAGTTAGCTATCTGATGGATTATCCCAAGCTAAGATCTGTGTATTAAAATGGAAGTTTAATTGTGTTTCATCTGAATCTTGTCCAATTTTTATTATTTTCTTCATGTCCCTTCTGTCTCATTTTAAATCTGCTTTCTTAGAATAATTTTAACTATGCTTTCTTAGAATAATTTTAACCGCTTTCTTAGAGTAAATTTAATTCGCTTTGTAGAATAATTTTATCTGCCTTATTTTAATTGCTTTCATAGCTTAGTTTAAATTCTGTCAAGTAGTTGATAGTCAAAACACAAACTTGAATCGAGTAACCGAGTGGAAAATCTTAGTAAACGACGTGGGCCCTGCTTCTATCGCACATCCTCCAGTGAACGATCCGGTACTTACTATAAATTACTGCAATTTTTGACTCCGTGCGCTTTCGGGGGCACAGTTTCTTAACACGAGTTAATAAAAACGTGACAACCTATAAATATATCCCTAATCCCAACTCCGCCTTCATAATTTGGTTTCATTAAATAAAATTGAAAACCAGGATTATTATGTTTCAGAAAATACTCATGTAATGGGAACTTGTCAAAAGTTTCATGGCAAGGATCTTCAAGGCAGGAAATTGTCAAAAGTTTCATGCCGGGGAGGTCCACAGCGCCGTTTGAAATCAAAGTTTCCCCTCATGAGTAATAAAAAGTGAACTATATCCTTAAACCCCTTTCCCATGAATCATAACTCTTTTCATTTAATAAATTCAATCCTGGGATATTTTATAAAATCATACTCGTGTTATTGAAATTTGTCAAAAGTTTCATGGCGCCGTTGCCGGGGAGGATGCATCGTCGTTTATTGAGAGAATTGCACTCCTGATTACTCATAGCTAGTTAGTGTAGTTCATTTATTTATTTCAGAACAGAGAAGTACCCTCAAATCAATTAAACATTTAGAGTACTAAGACTCTAAATGTGCGGATGTTGATTTGAGGAGAAGACCTGACCAATTGGGTATTTATCTATTTTGCAGGAATTCCGGAACCACCAAAAAGAAGGAGCAGAAAAATAGCATGGAAAACCAGGTTCTTGGTTGGATTAATTCCACAAATCTAAGAAAATATTCTCGGAATTTAAAGCAATTTAAAATCCGGAATAAATTTCGCAGATAAATGGAGCTAATCCGACCTAATTTTATGCAAGTAGATTAATTTAAATTCCAGCCCAATATTTTGAATTCACTTGGACTGAATTAATTCAGACCCAAGGCAAATAAAATGGACTCAGGCCCAACAACACAATCGGGCCCAGTCCGTTGAAATTTTGAAAAATTCAAAATGCTATGTCGCGGAATCTCTTCTGTGTCGCGGGACACTACCTCGCGCCCAGAAGAGGAATCGCGACACAGTCTCCCCATACAGTGAAATCCGTGTCGCGCGGAGTGACCACTGTGTCGCGGGACACTGCCTCGCGACCCGACTCACTTCCGCGACACAGTTTCGCTTGTCCCTGATTAATGCTTGTCGCTGTCGCGATACACCGTGTCGCGGGACGCTGCTCCGCGACTGGGTATCAACTCCGCGACACGATTTGCACTTAACACCCTTTTTCTTGCCAAGTTGGTCACGATACCCCTAGTCGAGAAGCATTGCTCCGCGACCGGATACCACGCTCCGCGACACCTCTAATGTCGCTAGGGCCTGGTCGCGTAACCCTGTTCGGCGACATGGGCTAGGGTTCCACGACTGGCCCATCCGTATTTAAACCCCTCTTCTCCCTCTTCCTCCCTACGCGTTCATACTTAGAAATTTTTCGAAAAATTCTCTCGTCTGAAACTGCCTCTTCCGAAGCACACTACCGTGTCATTCGCAACCAAATTCCGACCAAATTCAGGCGAAACTCTGCCCGATTGTCGCTATGGAACCCTCGTCTTCATCCCCAAAGAAAACCGAGCCCTGGTAGGCATTATCTTGTCCGATTCTCGCGCAACCATTGCCCCTGTTTTCGCGATTTTGGGGATTTTCGTGTTCTGATTCTCGATAATGTGTGAATGAGTTTCCATGTGCTATTTTCCCACTGTTTGAGTTCGGTTTTGAGGATTGTAAGTTGTGGGCATTGCTTATGTGAATCCTGTGTTATGATGGGTGTCGGCTAAGCATGTCTTGGAGGGTGTATGTTGTTCTGTGTTGCTGGTTGAGGGTTGGGAAGGATCGATTTTGTTGAGCAATTTGAGGTGTAGAAACTTTAGGGGCATCAGGTTAAGGTTTGACACAGGGGTTGTTTGTCGCCATTGTTAGATCTTAGAGTTTTTAGGGTCCTTGAGATGTTCCTTTAATCGTTTTATGGTGTTGGTAAGATATTGAACATTACCTCATGATTCTGCCCTAGGACCTAAAAATGTTTGAAGCATGGATTGAGAAGGGAATGAGTATTTGGGTATTCTTGAATACTTTGATACTATTGCTGTGCTAATTGTGTTTTTGTGCACCGAGAAGCATGAAACTATGTTTGATTCCATGTTTTAGCTAGGATGAAAGCATGATCTTGTGTTAGAGTTGCACTGCGCTCATGCTGCTTGCATGTTGAGATGTTCATTTAATATTATTTCCTTATTTGGCATGACTGTATGATGGTGGCTGAAAATCTGTGAAAGTGTATGTTTGTTTAGTTTTGGCAGCCCCTGTGCACACCAACACTGCTTTCTGCAACACTTTTTCACTAAAAGACAAAAATAGTTGTTAGGAATTTTGGTTGACAAGTGTATTTTAGTTCCAATGGAACTAAGAGTGTGAGTTAAAGTAGCAGTGTTTTTGCCACTTAAAACTGCTATCATTTTCAAAATCCAAAATGGGACCACACACATCCCACTTTTCACTAAATAAAAACAAGTCAGCCATTTTAAAATTAAAAATAGTGTTTGCACCCCTTCTTGAATGTTTTAACTGTCCAAAGACAGTCCAAGCAAGCCGGAATTAGCAAATCCATTATGCTACGTCTCCACTGCACATTCCAATTTCGAGCGTCCAGTCCATTCGTTCCATCTCATTCCATCTTCAACAAGTGCCTCGAGCTTGTTTAATAAACTAGAAAAACAAACTTTTTGGGCCCAATAGCCCACTAAAAAATTTCTCTAAGTTCAAAGACTTAGACTTTTTAACTTAATTAATGACCTATGCCCGATAATAAAGTTTTAAGTACTGGTCAAATAAATCACATTTCGAGCAAAGCTCAAAATGTGAGAATGTTGATTTTTAACTTGAAACTCGATTTTCGAAAGATACAAAAATTCGACTGGAACTAATACTCTCTATATTTTTCAGGAATGAGTTAGTGATTAAATCAGCACTTGGATTGCCTGATTGCACTCTACACCAGGCAGCAATAGAAGCTTATGCAAACAGAACCCAGATCAAAAAGCTCAGGGAAGCACTGATAAGCGTATACAAGGTACCATTGGACCAGGGCACCGAAGCTGAATTATCATTGAGGCCCGGATGGGACGTGAACATCACTCCTGCAGATAGATCAACCGCGCTGACGAACATTGAAAGGGGCTTCTCTTATCACATGCTGAGGTTTTGGGAATTAATGACAGATCATGCCCCGAATGACTCCATAATGACACCCGCAGTACATCTGGAAAGGAACACACTGAAGTTCCAGATACACACAGCCGTCTGGCAACGCCATTTAGAAAATGGAACAGTGGGAATCCAAATCTCAAATTATGACATACTCATCCCTGATCAGCCCATAGACCCACAAGTACGATTGCAGTTTGTGGAAAAACCTCTACCGGTGAGCCAAATATTGGGAAAGGGAGCCATCTCGATGCATGAAGCTTTCCCCTGCATCTGGAACCCGCGTTTATTTGACAACATGGGCAGAGAAGAGCAAAGATGGGTAACCAAGCAGGCCAAACAAAGGCATAGGGAAATGAGTTACAACCTGCTCCACAAGCTGAGAAAAATTGAGGAGATTAACACAGAAAGGAACTCCACTATGCTGAACAAATTCAGAGAAGAAATCAATGCAGCTCGGAAGGAATGGCATGAGATGACATATCTGTGGGGGCAAGGCAAAGGGCTCATAACGCAAGAAAGGTTGGATAAAGATTGACCCTGCCGGATGAGGACAACTTTGAAACGATTTTCGTAAACAAGCGGTTTGGCCAGACGAGAACAGCCGAGAAGGGAAATGAGGTAGATCCTGGATTTCCCGAGTACATCAGAGAATTAAGGGAGAAAGCTCTCTATGAAGTGCAGAAAGCTGGTACCACCGAGCCTGTGGTACAGCAAGAAACAGTTCAGACCCCAGTGCAGCAAACTCAGTCTGAAATGCCAACACCTGCCACCACTGAACTGCCCATCCCCGCCCGAGCAAACATCTGCTGTTGCTGCTGCATCTGGAGATCAGCCCGTGCCTCAACCTGGAACGAGAAGAAGATTGATAAAATCTGCTGAAAAAGAGTAACCAGCAAGAGCTCCGGAAAAGAAAGTGGTGATCAAAGAACCTGAGCCAACTGCTAAGAAAGTGGTAGCACCTACAGATCCCAAAGATAGAGGCAAAGGACCAATGCCACCACCACCCCCAAAGAGAAAAGAGCTGATTGCCCGCAATGCTGAACTGGCTCGGAAAATGCAAAATGACGAACTTGCATTAGCTCGTCTGCTTGATCAGGGAACAGGTGGCTCAGGAGTGGATAAAATAGATGAGCAAGAACGAGCTGAAAGAGAAAAAAAGTTGCGGAAGAGGAGCAGATTAGAAAGAATATTCAGCAAACTCAAGCCGAGGAAGAAAGGAAAAGAAAGAGGCACATGACCGAGAAATTGCTGAAAAGCTTCAAGCTGATTTGGAAGCTAGAAAGTCTGGAGGAACTGGGGAAGTCGGACAAGAGGTGATGATGATTTGATGATTACAGGCGGAAAAGAGGGAACCGGGCTGAAGATCAAAGAAGAACACCCTCCTGCATGGACTGGCCCCACTGCTCACGACAGGGAAACCATCTTGGGAGACATATGGAATAGACTAAATGAGCAGATCGAAACAAGGATTGATCGAGGAGAGGCGCCTGAACAAATCCGTTATCAGACAGAAGCATCCCGAATCGCTGATCGACTCGTAAGCACTGCCAGAATCGAAGCTGTGATTAGAACTGCTGAAACTCCTGCAAATCCAATCACATTGGCAGACTTGTTAAAGGACAGAGCCATTGAGCAACAAAAAGCTGTAGAGCCAAAAGCCAAAGCGGATAAACCACATGATATGGCTGAGAATAGGAAAGAGGCTGCAGAAGAAGATAGAGAGGAGGCCATGCGGGAAGAAAATGAATTTATGGAGCAAATGGCGCCCATTTTCCAACGGCCTGTCGGACAAGCTGCACGGATTAGGGAGGATGAGAAGGAGCTTAGAGAAGAGACAGCTTATGGAGAGTCAAGTCAGAGGGCACATGAAGCTGTACCGATGGATGAGCAACCGCATGAAGGAGACGACCAAACAGACTGGCATTCAAGCGAAGACGAATCAGTCGGATCTATTCGGCCAGTAGAGTTTTGGTCTGAACACTCTGTGAGGCACAGGATGAGATCGAAACAATATGAGAAAAAGAAGCAGCTAAGTGAAGAAGAAGTGCAAATTAAGTTCAATGGTAACAAGGAAAGAGCAGGGCAGTATGCAAAGCTGCAGAAAATGATAGTGCCTGATAAAGGGTTCAGACAGGATGCCTTGCTCCACCCCACTGTCGAGACCTTTTACAGAAATCAAGAGTGGGGAAGCTTTATGCTGCATCATGACGAAGATGGCCTTGTTGAGTTGACAAGGGAATTCTTTTGCAATATCAATGCCGTCGACAGAACAACCTAGGTCCGGGGTAACGTGATAGACATCTCACCAGAATGGTTGAATCAATCTCTTGGAACCCCGGACATCATGAGTGAGTTTCCCCCTGAAGAAATCATGATAAAGAGGGCCAAGACAAGTGAGTATGCAAAATATGCAACCGTGGCAAATAGCATGACAAGAATCACCGCCCCAGGACACACTTTTGATACAAACTTCTTACGAGTGCACTTCATGCCAACCTACGAATTCTACATGTCAAAGATTCGGCCCAATTCGCACCCACACAACACGTCTGGAGTGTTCTGATGGGATTTGCAAGAATGTGGAGCGGAGCAAAGCTGAACGTAGGAAGGCATGTGTTCGATGTCATGACAGCACGGTTAGAGGACAGGCAGGCCTTGTGCTACCCGAACTTAATAAGAAGAATCTGCATTGCTCAGAACGTCGACTTAAGTGCATTTGCAGGGGACGAAATCGTGAAGATAAACCCTCCCATCAGCGTGCCAAGATTGCCTCTGGCGGAACAAATTAGATATTCCTTCCCCCAGCTGCATGGCGGAGGCGATTCAGATGCTCAATCCTCATTCATTTCCGGAGGTCAAGCACCAAAAAGAGAAGCAGACCACCAAGGGCAAAGAAGGGAACAAAGCTAGCCCGTACTGATGCGGGACCTTCCACTACAGCACAAGAGAGATCTCAGCAAGAGCAGACAGAGACGCCTGTTCCTACTCCGGCATCCCCTTTTCCTACTCAACCGCAGACACCTCAGAGCCAGAATGTATCACAATTTTCTGCTGATTCCCAAGTATTCGAGATGATGAGCAAGATGAGTCAATCTATGCTCGAAGGAATGAAGTCTATGACAGATGTCATTATGACAAGTCATGAGGAACAGAGAAAGAGGGCTGAAGAAGAACGCCAGGAGCGTAGGAGAGAAAAGGAGGAGAAACGGAAGAAGAAATTGGAGAAGGAAAGGAGAGACGAAGAATTCAGAATGATGATGCTAGAAAGAGAAGAGAAGAATCGACAGATGGTGGAATCACTGATCCGAAGTCAAAATCAGATCCTGCAAACCTTACTCAAGAAAATCCCTGATGAAGCTGGCTCCTCCAAGAAATCAGATGAGAAGAAAGATGGCGATTCCTGACTCCATCATTCTTGAGCTTAATTGTAAATATCATATAAGAGAATTTCAATTCATTCATGCAAGATAGATTTGATTGCAAATGAAGTCTCTTGTAATTGATATAATTACTGCTTTCAATTTGGGATTTTGCAGTCCAAACAACAATCTTTGTTTTTTATTGGTTCTTATATTTCTGAAAAGATGTCTGACAGTCCAAGATGAATAAGTGACTGTCAGGCCAAAAATGTGCTGTTGACATGCTCCGTATGTCAGCAGTGCATCTTTACTGCTTTAAATTAAATAACCAGCAAAAAATGTGCATAAACCTGCTCTAAATTCACATGTTGAATTTAGGCTTGTGATTAAATTTTCAAACTTTTAAATTGGGATAATATAATTGAGAACACGCATGACATGGATTCCTGAGGTTTTGAGCTATAAAAATTTAATGATGCGATCAGCTTATTGGGTAATAAATCTTGCATGTTAGAAATTTTGATTGAATAAAGTGTTGGGATTAAGCTTGATTAAATTTTAGAATATTGTATGACATGAATCAACCCAACCTTGTGAGATTTGAGCCATGAGTCACTTTTACTCATTTATTTCTTTGATGTGTGAATCATTTTGATTAAAGGAAACTAGAACTTGCAGTTGGGACCGATTCAAGACCATGCCATATTCCCGAAATCGAGCACATGATCGAGGCACTTAGAAAACCAAATTTTTGGCCTTCTTTTGAAATCCAAACCCAAAAAATATTTTCCCTCTAGGATAAGCCAATTTGAGCCTTAAGCCTAATTTTTCTTTGAAACCCACTATATTATTCCTAGCCCTATAAAAGACCAAGAAATTCAAACCCAAGTGTGCAAGAATAAATTTTATCGAGGCATTGAATTTATGATCATCAATTCATATTAATCGGTATACTATAAGCCGATTCAAAAAAAAAGAGAAAAAAAAGAGAGAAGATGTTGAATCCAATTCAACAACAATAAATTGCAAATGACAAAGCAAATTAGACATAGTCTAATGTCATGCAATATGAAAAGAAAAGCAAAAGAAAGAAAAATATTGATGATCATAAATTTTAAATAAAAATATACCAAGTTAATGATGGAATAAATTCTTGCCACTTCTAGCCCAATAATTCCCTTTCTTACCTAATGTTACAACTGTATGCCCCATTATAACCCTTAAATAAGACCTCGGGATCTCGATTTGAGGAAATGAGCCGGTGGCGAGTTGGTCTGATTGCAAGCTTATGGGATAACTTAATTGAATTTGATTATGAGCGTTCATGATTAAACCCCATTGAGAGCGAGTGAAATTTCCGTTCCTACTATACGTGAGGCTCTATTTCATGAAACATGTTCATGTCATCCCTTGATTCTGATCCTTAATCTTTGCATTTTTCAAACTTGATACTCATGAAGGGTTGATAATAATGTATGACGTATAGGCCCGATGTAGTGAGCAAGTATCATTTTATTAAACACTGCAATCAAAGGAATTTAATACTTGCAGTTTTTGATTGTCTTATCCCAATCTAAGAAGAATGTGATTTATGAAGCACGAAAATGAATTGAATATGCAGAGCCCGTGTTCTTTAGAACATTGACTCTGACTGCTCGGGGACGATCAGTATTAAATGTGAGGATGTTGATAATGGCCAGAAATGACCATTATTTTCAATCCATTCCGTGTCTAAAACGGGCATTTGATCGCATTCCGGTCTTATATTAAATAAGAAAGCAGTTGAATTGGACTGATTTATGCATAATTGTAAAAATATTGAGCTGGTATGAAAAATGCATAAATATGTAGTTTTATTACAAATTTATGTTAGAAAAATCCAAAAACATGAGAAAAAGAAAAGAAAAGAAAAAGGAAGCAAAAAGATGGGCAAAAGAATAAAACAAGCCCACAAAATACAAAAAGATGGGAAAAGATAGAAAAACCCACAAAAAGAACAACTTCGGGCCCATCTGTCCCATTCAGCTCAGTCTGGGAACATCCAGTCGAGGACCCCGGTTGAGGACCATGGTTCCGCGACACAGGAGGGATTAGCGACCCAGCATGCAACATAAAGAAGAGACCAGTCCAGATAGGCTGTGTCGCTAAGCCCGAGTCGAGGACCATGGCTTAGCGACACAGGAAGGTCCGCGCCACAAACACCTTGAGGACCAAGCCATGTCCCCAGTCGAGGAATCCCAGTCGAGGACCATGGTTCCGCGACACGGACATGGATAGCGACACAGACGCACCAATAGAGACACAGAACCCAGTCGAGAAGGCCTTGCCACATGCAGCCCTGTCCCGCGACACAAGGTGATCCGCGGCAAAGTTGTGTGATGTGTGTGATGTCTTGAGACACAGTGGCCTCAGATCAAGCCCATGGGCTAGGTTCACTTCTATAAATATGAGGTGATCCCCATGAGCTCAGGGGGGTGGGCAAAATTAAGGAAAATTGTTCTTGGAGACAAGTGTGGAGTTTAGTTTGTAGGTAGTTTTAGGTTAGCTTAGTTTAGCTTTAATTTTTCTGTATTATTTAATTTATGCATTCGTTTCAGTTTAGGTAGCCAGTTTTTAACCTTGTTTTCAGTTTCAAAACTTTGTTTTTAGGGTTTTGTAATATCCAGGATAATGGGTATTAGCAAGCTCCACTAATGAAATGGGAGAATATCATTGAAATGTGTCCCAAAAACCATGAAATGGGTTTCACACCCCATGGATCTTTCATTATTTCCCTGTTCTGTTGGTCACTTGACCTGTGTTTTCCATTTTATGTCACTATTGGTGATTTTCTCTTGGGTTAATGTTGCATACTATGAGCGATCAAGCCCAGATTAGGGTTAGCTTTATTTTTTAAATAGTGTTTCACTTTCCTTCATGTTCAAGCATGTTCTAGATAGATTCAATCGTTGTTGGGTTTTCTTTTACTTATTTTTAGCTTTTGAATCTGAAATGGGTGAGATCACGCATAATGCATGACTACTGTTCCACCTTTACTTTTCTGACATGTGTCCAGAACACACCCAGGTCGCTAGCCACTTCCTGTCGCGGAACCACGTTCAGCGACAGGAGGGCAGTTTAGCGACATGAGTGTCAAAGAACATGTGTTATTTAAATCTTTAAAAAAAAAAAATCCTTGGTCGCAAAGCCAAACCTGCTCGCGGACCCACGGTCCGCGACACAACCCTTGATTAGCGACCAAGGACCCAAATACTTGTAATTTATTCTGGAAGGGCTCTGTCGCGGTAATCTCAGTCGCGGACCCTCGGTCCGCGACCCACTCCTTTTTTCGCGACCAGGAATTATGCCCTTGTAGAATTTTCAAAACCCTTTGTCGCTATGCCCGCGTCGCGTGGTCCGCGACACAAATTTTCGTCTTTGCGACAAATAAACCCTAATTTTCAATATCCCTTTCCTCCTATTTCCCCCTTTCTGTCGAGATCCCCCTGTCGCGAACCCTACGGTCCGCGACACCAAACTCTGTTTCACGACAGGCTTGCACCTTTTTGCCAAATTTTTATTCTCCATCTCACCCCATTAATTAATTGAACCTTTATATTAATATTTTGAGGTTGAAATTCAATGATCTCAACCGATGATTAATTTGATATAAAGAACTTTGTTCAATTGTCCATTAAAGATTCTTCTACATAAATCAAACTCAAAAATGATCTAAGTATATAATCCGGACTGTAATTAATTAATTAATTATGTAATGAGTGTTTGTTTTAGACATAAAGAGTAATTATGATTCAATTTCCATACCCTTGCATGAGAAACCAATGTCTCTCATACAAGATGGACCAAAATATTTTTTTCTTTTATTTATTTTGTCTTTACCCGTGTTGTGTGGAACAGCTAGTAGAGATATAACAGACTAATGTTGGCGGGTATTCCCAGACGGATTAAACTAGCTCGTGGTCTGTATATTAATTACTAGATGTTATCTTGCATGGTCCGGATAGTGGTCGGTGGAAGCCTTGGCGGTTCGTCCATCCGGGATTATAATAGCTCGCTCAACTGACTCCTATCCGGATACAGTTTTATTTTTCTTATCTTAATTTCAAACCCGA
>JAOANR010000012.1:12017386-12198782 GCA_030278955.1 Hygrophila difformis | reverse complement strand
ATTTTGACTCAAATGAATTTCACATTCGAACTCTTGAATCCGTCGAGTTTGAATTCGTCGGCTTGAATTCGTCGTCTTTCGACTCCCGTGTAATAATTTATCTAATTAAATTATTTCCGACTTCACGGGTTCTTGGAATTAAAATTCTTTTCCTTCTTGAATTTAATTCCAATCTTTTGGGATTAATCCATGGAATATCTTCGGACTTCCTTTCCCTCTTTTATTCCATTTTGAATTTATCGGTAATTCATTTCCGAGCAATAATGAATTATTTTCTTTTTCTCGGAAATATTTCGGCCTTGATCGGATTAAGAAATAAATTTTATTCCTTTGGACGTCGATAAAAGTGCCGGGTATTACATTTAAGCATCTTGTAGCCGCAATCACAGCTCAATTTACAGAGCATTTGCAGATTCCCAGCTGTGATTATGGCAATTTGGAGCTGCTGAAGAAGTCCCCTGCTATTCGTTGTTTACAGAAGTCACCAACAACCATCCTTCTACTGGTATAGCTTTAGCTATTGTGACTTCTAAATTTCTATGGGATTTTGGAATTGTGTTTAAACATTTCTTGGTTTATCTTTTTTAAACACAATCCGTATATAGTGTAGGTGTTTTAGCACCATTGAGCTTATTCTGTTTAAGTAGCTAGATTCCACAAACACCATCTTAGCACCAGCTAGTGAATTGAGTGCATTTGGGTAGATAGTTGAAGCTCCCATGTGTTCTTCTAGTCTATTTGGATAGATAGGAGAGTTCACTAGAATGTAAGGGTGTGTAGGGTGTGATTGACTCTTGTTCAATCTGTTTGGTGGAGATTTAGTGAATACCTGGCTTGGAGCCCCCAGATGTAGATCGGTGGATCGAACTGGGTTACCAAACTCTTTGTGTTCTTGTTTATTTCTGCACTCTGTTTGTGTCTGCCTCTGGTTGTGATTTGCAGGTTGTTGAGACATCGCTCAAACAACGCTTACAGGGTTTTATCCATTAGCTTGGGCCTGTCACTAGGGTTCGGGGTCAGGGTTTAGGGTTTAGGTTTTAGAGTTAGGGTTTAGGGTTTAATTTTTTTTGTTCGAATAAATAAATAAATAAATCTTGTATTTTATTTCTTGAAGAAATTTTTAGTACAAGTGAGAGGATGTACAAGAATATAAATGTTTACTTAGCAAATAGTATCTACTAAAAATAGAATTTCCTATCGCCTCTAAGCTTCTTCCGGCAGTGTAGCAGGATCCTCCTCCGGGTCTTCCTCCACCGAGCTTGGCAGCAGTAGATCGTCAAAAATGTTGTTCAAGTCCTCCCCATGAGCATCGACATATTCCTTCAAAATTAGGTTTTGCGTAGTGAGGTTTTGGATTTGATGTTCCATTTGATTGATGCGATGATGGTCGGCTTCTCTTAAGTTCCCCATGTGGTGCAGATTTGCCTCCAATTGGGCTATGCGATGTTTCATTTGTTGTATGGTTTGTTGGGAGTCAAAGTGAGCATTCGTCATCTTGACCATTAGGTTCATCATATCTTGGTTAGCCATCTAGCGCAAGCAAAAGATCTAAGTCAGAATATGCCGCCTCTAAGTTCTCTAAGGTATAGAAAATGCAGTATGCACATGCAAATGACGATTCCCCCCAAAAAAATAATTTATGCACTGTATATGTATATATATTTTCCTATTTTCCATGGGTTTTAAAATAAGAATTTATTCCATGAAAATAATGCTTTAAGATTTAAAATAATAATTAAATCCTTGGACCTCTATATTAGGCCAAAAATAAATAACATTTGGCTTCAAAAATATTTGGGCTAAGATATTTTAGGCTAGGAAATTTTAAAAAGAATAATAGTTTGGGCTAGTAAATTTAAAAATAATAGTTTGGGCTCTTTATAAGATAAAATTTTAAAAAAATAATAATGGTTTAAAAATACTAGTAAAAATAACATTAATCTAAAAATAATAGGGGTTTAAAAATAATTTAAAAATATCCGGGCTCTGATACCAACTTGTAACACCCCGGTTTTTGATAACCCAGGTCGGGGTGTCACCGCCACACCTCCCTAACAAGACACGACTTCTCCAAGCTTGCTAAAAAGATGCAAGGCTAGGTATTGCAGTATTTAAAATATTTAAAACACATTCAAACAGCCCATACAATATAGTTCGAAAAATAATATCATTATAGTGCAGCGGAAAATAATATTTGAGTATATGTATTGCAGCGGAAATTTAAATAGGGCCAACATGACCAAAACACGGGTTAAACAGGCTCGTTCATGCAAGTCATAGTCTAATGCAAAAATTCAAAAGTAATGTTCCCAAAAGTTCCCATGAATGCACGTGATCAAGCATGATCCACGTGCTCTGTAAGAAAAAGAAAAAAAAATGGTTTTGGTCAGCACAACGTGCTGAGTAAGTTAACACATAGCATGATTATGGGGTTTCAAAGCCATTAATTAAATTTAAATAAAACATGCTAATAGACAATATACAATTTAATTTAATTAAATAAATAAATTGCCTAAATTAAATCATGGATTCTAACCAATCTTACATTAGCATAAATTAAATAAAAGCAATAATTAACTTAAATAAAGCACTAAATAATTTAAATGGAACAATAAATAAAGTATTTTAGTTATCCCCATTACACAAGATCATGTATTTCAAGTTTTTCACGATTGCATCGCAATCTCTAGAAGTCTAGCCGGTAGTCCGGCGGACGCAGCCGTATCCGCCATACCCAGTACCACTCCGGAGCCTCGCGAAACCCATATGGATATTCTCGAGAGTGTAGGCCCTATATCTCATGCCGTTTTGGCTATATTTCTAATATTTCGCGCGGGGTTACCATCGTCCATAAAGGCACAAAGTGAATAGTTAGGAGGGCACCCTGCAGAGCACTCACCCCCTAATTTTAATTAATCAAGTCGCAAGGGGATTTTTCAAAAACTCTTATTTCATGTATTTTATTTCAAAGGTATTTCCACTCGTTTAAACCTTAAAGGCCAATTTTACAAATTTCAACAAGTTTCTTAAAATATGATCTCCATAAATCGCTGTTTACTCCATAATTATTTAAAAATTCATTTTAAATCCTAAAATTCTGAAAATCTACCAGTAACTCGAAAACACAGAGACAAATAAGTTTCGTGTTTTAATTTTTTCGATCCGGGTTAAGGAAACAAGTCAAAAACATGATTTTCTATCAGACCATTATTCTGTCCGAGTTTCACAGCAACAGTTTCAAGAATCTAAATTCTACCATAGTAAACTAACTCCAATTTCAACGAACATTTACAGGAATATGCACAAGATATAGATCTACAAGTTTCATGTTCAACTCAAGTTCTAGTTTGGCCTAGATCTAATGTCAAAATCAACTGCAAGATCGGACTAAGAATCTGTCACCGTTTTCAAGATCTAAATTTAGGCAGGTTCGTTTGAGGCCGTTCTCAGGTATCAAAACACGATGAAAAATTATGAAACTTTTACACAATTTAGATCAGTGTCTTAGAAACGTCTTTTGTGTTTTAAATTTTTCCGTTTGAATAGTTTTAATAGTCCGAAAAATTCACACAAGATCGCTGCGCCGTAGGGTTTCTTATTTTGACAGATTTTAGGGTTCTTGGTTAAATCCTTACGTTTAGGTGTATTTTAATTTTCCCAAAACCATAGTAAGGTTAACTTACAAGATTATGGATGATCCGGCTCGTCCATTCGTAGGCGTGGCTTCCAGTTCCACCGTTTGCCTCCTAGATTCGTCGGGATCTCCGTTCTTGATCCGGATCGGGGTTTAGAATAGAAGAGGAATCAAATTAGAAATCATTTTCGAATTTCGAATGGAAAAGAATGGACGAATCCTTACCAGGATGACAAGGTCTCTGAATTTTCGTCCAAGTCTCCGCCTTCCCTTGCCTTCGTGCCTCCGGCGACTCCGGGATTAGGGTTTGAAACGTATAGAGATTTTCGTAGGGTTTGAAAAGTGTTCGGGGTCAGAGGGGATGAATATTTATAGACGTAGGAGACCTAGGGGACGTCCAAGATCTGCCCTAGGGTGTCTTGAGCCGAAAGGTAAGCAACCGAAATCGAAAATCCGAAATCGGGGTTGGCGCATGGAACCCCTTCATAGCGCGCGACCACCGCGCGGCCTTGGCCTGGACTTCGGTCTGGGCCGGGTCGTGCGATCCGTCGAGCCTTTCCTCATCTCTTCCGGACTTCTATCCCTCTATGTTCTTGGATTCCGATTTCCGGGCTATTTTTGGACTCCGATTTCCTATCTTAATTTTATCCGAGTCCGAATTTACATTTGGACTCGAATTATTGAGTCCATCGGTGTTGGGTTCCCGTGTAACGATTTATTTAATTAAATTGTCTTCGGCTTCACGGTTTCTCGGAACTTTAATTCATTTTTAAATTAGATTCCATTTCTCATTTCCTTATCTATGTATTATGTTTATTTATTTATTATAACTATTTATTATTTATTTATTTATTTTATGTTGCAAAATTCTCGGGTATGATAGATGCATCCAACCCAGTCTCCCGTACGGTTTTGGATGACACCACCCATCTTGTTATGGATGTCGGAACAGTCCCCATCGCAATTGAGTTTATGCCATCCTTCAGTTGACTTCTCCCATCTTGCACGAACAAATTTCCAATCCCTTCTACCCGGGGCACGATGATCACATCTGGCCACTAGAAGATCATTGCTTAATCTTCTAATAGAAAAATGTAGGGACTCTCAGTTAATAGCTTTGTGGCCATATAATTCCTTGCATCTAGCCTTCCAAATGTGTCAAACCCCAACTCCAAAAGTGAAGGCCTCGATTTCACTCATCTGAGAGCATTGGTTGAAAGTGATCCATCTTTGGATAGAACTCGTCCAGAAAGAATCATTAGACGAAAAACTAAGCTGATGCCAAACCAAAGCAGAATCTGGGCAATCTCTAAGGGCATGAATACAACTCTCCAAATTGCCACATTTCCAGCAGCTGTCATCAATGTTTAAATTTCGACGACTCCGTTCAACACCAGGAAGGATTCTACCATGACAGCAAAGCCACGTGAAGGTTCGAATTCGTTGTGATCCAGGCCAGTACCAAATATCGTTCCACACTCTGCTAGTTGGAGCAATCGGATTTAGTAGAGAATTTAAGGAGTGTCTGGCGCTCTTGACTGAGAATAAACCATTCGGGCATGGACTCCAAAACGGCCGATCGTGAACATCAAGATTTGAAGGAGGGACCATCTGAGTAAGGGAGTAAAGGATGTTGTCAGGAAGCATTCTAGCGAGCTCAAGCAGGTTCCATTCCGAGCCATCGGCATAAGAATTCACCGTGCATTCTAATTCTATGTTGGTAAGCGGACGTGTCACATGATCCTGCAAAATAATGTTACCATCAATCCAGTTGTCAACCCAAAAAAGGATGTCCTTACCGTTACCAACTTTCCAACCCACAAGGGATGAGAATTTAGGCCAGACCGCTCTAAAATCCTTTGCAAAGTAGGAGAGAGTTGGGGTTCCTTGCTTAAGTTTATGATGTCTCCAGCCATAGCGCTTTTTGAGGAGGAAAGTCCAAGTAACATCCCGAGTCAGGAGACCCAAGCTCTTCATAAGCAAAGCATCATTCAGGATAGAAAGGCGAAAACTACCCAATCCTCCACAATCCATATCGGTAGTGATCCTGTCCCAGGCAAAAAGATGAATTTTTCTATGGCTGCCAGTTGATCCCCAGATGATAGGTTAAATTATTAAAATAATACAATTTTAAATATAAGAGCACCCGGCTTCATCCAATTAATAACTTACTTTTTTATTTTTTCTCCACAACAATTTTTCACTTCTTCCATGACTCTTTTAATTCATTTAAATTAATCCATACATCTCCAATTAATATCTTTTTTTTAATGGACCTACAATTTAATCACTTAATATCAATATTAAAATTATACAATAATTCCATAGTATTTTAAATATATACATACTTTTATTTAAAAAACATAAAAAATATATTCTTTTAATTATATGCATACTTATATATTCTTCCCGATTTCTCTCGATAAACCTCTGACATGATATTTGTATATCATCTTCCACAAGCTAGAATAGTATTGTAACACCACGGATTTGATCACCCAGGCCGGGACGCTACCGCCACACCTTTCTAAATAAGACGCGATCCAAATCGAGCTTATCTAGAAAGATGCTAAGGCTACGCTGTATAAAACTTTAAAATAATTTAAAACCATTCAATTGTGCCCGAATTAAAAATCAGATTATCATATGCATAATAATAATAAGTAGTGCGGAAGCAAAAACAAGGGCCAAACAGATGGCCAAAACAAAAGTCCAAAGTTCAAGTCCAATGCGGGAATTTAAAATGAAGTAAATGCGACAAGTCTTTATTTTGCGAAATTCCCATCCCATCGTGCGACTTGCTTACTCTGCGAAAAAATGGAAAACAACAATTTTTATCAGTACAAAAGGTACTGCGTAAGTTAATGTATAGCATAAAAATTTTTAAAGTTTTTAGAAGAGTAAATAAAAGATAGGAATTTAATTTTTAAAATAAGCGAGTAAAATAATTCACGGGAATTTTCACACTTTACCACACGCATAATTACCAATGTTCATTTTGATCGAGGACGTCCAAATTACCCGCTTGGGCGCTTATGTCCACAAGCCGTCGGTATCCACGATCCTGGGCCGGAGCCTTTTAAGATCAACATCCGCTTGGGCGCTTATGTCCACAAGCCGGCGATAATATCGGATGTGAAAGCAGCAGACCCTATACAGACACACTCCGGAGCCCTAGATAACCCATACGGATACATCTAGGAGTATAGACTCTTAATAACACGTAACATAATTCCATTGGCGCCGTTTTGGCCACCAAAAAGAGGGGGCGGCCCAACGAGCTCACGCCAAGTGCACTTAACCTCTAAAGTTGGGCATCCCACTCGATCAAAACTTACAAGGTTTCAAAATTCACATTTTAATCATCTCAAAACATGACTACATTTCCAAAGTTCATAATTTTCACAAATGAGTAGCAATTGACTCTCAATTTTATCAAAACGCACGAAACCGAATTTACCGATAAAAACCTCACTGTGGCAGATTTCAAAATCGTACCAGGAAATGTAGTAAAACATTTTGGAAATTTCTGAAAATTTTACAGGAGCTAGAAAACATCTAAATAAGCATTTTCCTTTGAAATAGGCTTTGTCAAATTCGGACTCCAAATGGCCTAAAAAAAATCATTTCAGATCCATCTTTTCCAAAGAGTACAAATCCTACTATTCACTCGACCACAGTCTCTTTAAATATTCATAACAATTCCAAACAAGCTCTAAAAATTATGAAATTTTACAGAGATGATCTAGACACAAAAAGGAACAACTTTCATGAAGACATAAACCACTGAAAACGATCATAGGTAGGAGCAAATCGGACAACAAAAAGTGATTACACCAAAACACTAAAACTGACAACAGAGAACTCAGAAATACCAGATCCATTTTCGATGCCCAAACCATGTTAAAAAATTATGAAAATTTACAAGAAGCATATTCAAGATGTGAGGAACATTTTTCATTTATAAAAGTTTTTTCCAAAAACGAACGGATCCAAGTGAAAAATGCTGAACAATAAAAACTACACGGATGAAACCCTAGAAGACAGTTTTGGCAAGGGATAGAGATCGAACAATAACTCGATGGTAATGCTAGCATGGTAACTCGATCGAACAATAACTCGATGGTAATGCTAGCAAGGGATGAAACCCTAGAAGACAGTTTTTCCCACAACGGACTGCGGCACTTACGTCCATAGAGAGCTTCAAACGGTGCCATGCCAATGCTAGCATGGTAACTGTTGTTGTACGAGAATTCAATTAGTGGTAATTGATTTTCCTAACTTCCCTTGAATTCAAGTACACACGCTCTAAGCATGTCTTCGAGCGTCTGAATTGTCCGCTCGGTTTGCCCGTCCGTCATTGGATGAAAAGCCGTGCTCATCTTGATTTGGGTTCCCAAGGCTTCTTGCAATTTGGTCCAGAAGTTCGAGACAAATCTGCTGTCTTGGTCCGAGATGATGTCGTGAGGCACTCCATGCCTTCGGACTACATTCTCGATATAAGCATTGGCTAGTTGATCCATCGACCAATTTTTTCCTTCATTGGTATAGAAATGGCGGTCTTTGTTAACCGATCAACTATTACCCAAATTTTATTCATTCCTCGGGGAGATCTTGGTAACCCCGAGACAAAATCCATGGAGATGCTGTCCCATTTCCAGCTTGGGATCTCCAATGGTTTTACCAATCCTAACGGCTTTTGCCTCACTCCCTTCACCTTCTGGCAGGTTATGCACTTAGCCACGAAGTTGGCAACATCCTTCTTCATCCGCGGCCACCAGTAGATTTTCTTTAAGTCCTTGTACAACTTATCCCCACCAGGGTGGACCGAATGAGGTGTACTGTGGACCTCTTCCATGAGTTTTCGCTTCAATTCCTCGCACTTACGAGGAACGCACCATCTTCCTTTGAAACAGATACTCCCGTTCTCATAGATTGTGAATCCTACCGCCTTTCTTTCACCAATCTTTTCTTTGATTTTCTTGAGATTCTCGTCGTCCGGTTGAGCTGCTCGAATCTCGTCAAATACGGTGGATTCAGTTGTTATGGCATTCACTGTTTCTAACACGGTCCCATAATGGACTAGTTCATTATCCAACTTAGCTAGGTCCATGTACAGTCCCGAAGGTAAAATAAGTGTGTTCGCCGTATGCCTCGTCTTGCGACTGAGTGCGTCCGCAACGACGTTCGCCTTGCCCTCATGGTAGGCTATGTCCAGGTCGTAATCCTTGATTAACTCCAGCCATCTCCTCTGCCTCATATTTAACTCCTTCTGAGTAAATATGTACTTGAGGCTCTTGTGATCGGTAAACATCCGACAAGTTCGTCCATATAGGTAGTGTCGCCAGATCTTAAGAGTGAACACCACCTCCGTTAGTTCCAGATCGTGTGTCGGATAGTTTTCTTCATGTGGCTTGAGTTGCCTCGATGCGTAAGCAATCACCCTTTGGTTTTGCATTAGCATGCAACCAAGACCTTCTTTCGAGGTGTCGCTGTACACCTCATAATCTTCAGTTTCTGATGGCAATGCCAACACCGGTGCTAATGTGAGTCTCTTCTTGAGCTCTCGGAATGACTCCTCACAATCAGCTGTCCATTCGAATTTCAACCCTTTCTTCAGCAACTGGGTCATCGGTCTCGCAATCTTTGAAAAATCCTTCACAAATCTTTGGTAGTATCCGACTAATCCAAGGAAACTTCTTACCTCAGTCTGGCTCGTCGATGCCGGCCAATCAGACACTACCGATATCTTTGCCGGGTCAACCGATACTCCTTTAGCCGATACTATATGGCCTAGAAAGGCGACTTCTTTCATCCAAAACTCGCACTTTAACAGCTTCGCGTAGAGTTGATTTTTCCTCAAAAGTCCGAGTACTTGGTGCAGATGACTCTGATGCTCCTCTTCATTCCTCGCGTAAACTAGGATGTCATCGATGAATACGACAACACATGAGTCTATAACTCTCGGAAAACACTATTCATCAGATTCATGAATACTGCGGGAGCATTAGTCAGACCGAAGGACATTACGGTGAATTCGTAGTGCCCATATCTTGTTCGGAAAGCGGTTTTTGGTATATCTTGCTCGGCGATACACAGTTGGTGGTATCCCAATCTCAGGTCAACTTTTGAAAATACCGACGCTCCTTTCAGCTGATCGAAGATATCGAAAAGATATCTTCGATCCTAGGTAGCGGGTATTTGTTCTTAATCGTCACTTGATTAAGACCTCTGTAGTCTATGCACAGTCGAAGTCCGCCGTCCTTCTTCTCGACGAACAGGACTGGTGCTCCCCACGGTGATGTGCTCGGTCGAATGTAACCTTTTGATAACAACTCCTCGAGTTGTTCCTTCAGCTCCTTCATTTCCGCAGGCGCCATACGATATGGTGCCTTCGATACTGGTTCGATTCCGGGTACCAGATCGATCGTTAATTCGACTTCACGCTTAGGTGGCATTCCTGGGATATGCACGTAGCATGCGTAAAGTTGATATCCCTTTTGCATGAGATTGCAAAATTTCACAGCATTTACCACCTTGGCACTCTTCTTTTGAGGCTGCATGTAGTAAATGACCTTCTTTCCGCGACTCTTCGCCAAAGAGATCTTCTGCTTTTGGCACTCGATGACAGCCTTGTATCGCGTCAGCCAGTCCATTCCCAGAATGATATCGAAATCCTTAAGGTCAAATTCTATGAGATTCGTGTAGAATTCGGTGTTTTTGATTACTATCGGGATCCCGTCGTATCGTTTGGAGTACGATACCACCTTCCCCGATGGTAATTGGATTCCTAAGTTAATGTTCTTAGGTCAAAGTAAGTGCACACAGAGATAAGATTCTAATCTAAGGTAGGTTAGCACGCAAGTCAGAAAGTGATTAGAATCCAATCTCAAGCTCTAAGTATAAAAGGACACTGGTAGGAAAATAAATGCTTAGATTTCATTAAATAGCAAAGATTTTCGATCTCATAGAGATAACTACATCAAGATGTGGTTGGATAAGCAGAAATAAAATGGGTCAATCTACTCCATAGGACCAGATGAGTCAAGCAGCCAACTGTCCACTTCCTTTTCTTCATCAGTGTCAAGACACGTTGGAGGGTCCTCCTCCACTTCCTCATTTGTGATAACAGAGTTCTCGTTCTCAACATTGGCATGTAATTGGGGGTGTTCCTCCTCCACGTCTCTAAGTGGACTAGGGGCTAGGATAACGTCAATCATACCAATCGTTATCAGATCTATGATTTGAAATTCGCCATGCAACATGTGGACATGATGACGAAGGTCATCAAACTCAGTCTCAAAAGTGGTCTGGCGACCAATAGTCTGATTAGTTTTTATGGTCAATGCCTCAATCTTTTCTTCCAATGACCTATTACGGTTCCTTTCGTTTTCGGCATCCCTACGAATGTGGCGAAGCTCGTGCATGATGTCGGACATGGAACATAGTGAGCGCATGATGGAATCTAACAACCTCGGATCGTCCATCTAATCATACAAGTTTTACATTAAGGGATTTGGCACATTAAAATTTTTTTTGTTAATGCACATGCTTTCCCCACAAAAGTAATACTAATTTTAAGACTTATCGAATTTTTCGAGATATACTTTTCCATGGGTTTTAAAATAAAATTTCTTGTCCATGGAAATAATATTTAAAATGCTTAAAAATAATTATTAAATAATTTGGGCCTCTATAGTGGGCCGAAAAATAATAGCTTTAAAAATTTTCGGGTTCTGATACCACTTTGTAACACCCCGGATTTGATCACCCAGGTCGGGACGCTACCGCCACACCTTTCTTAATAAGACGCGATCCAAATCGAGCTTATCTAGAAAGATGCTAAGGCTACGTTGTATCAAACTTTAAAATAATTTAAAACCATTCAATTGTGCCCGAATTAAAAATCAGATTATCACATGCATAATAATAATAAGTAGGGCGGAAGCAAAAACAAGGGCCAAACAGATGGCCAAAACAAAAGTCCAAAGTTCAAGTCCAATGCGGTAATTTAAAATGAAGTAAATGCGACAAGTCTTTATTTTGCGAAATTCCCATCCCATCGTGCGACTTGCTTACTCTGCGAAAAAATGGAAAACAACAATTTTTATCAGTACAAAAGGTACTGTGTAAGTTAATGTATAGCATAACAAATTTTAAAGTTTTTAGAAGAGTAAATAAAAGATAGGAATTTAATTTTTAAAATAAGCGAGTAAAATAATTCACGGGAATTTTTACACTTTACCACACGCATAATTACAATGTTCATTTTGATCGAGCACATCCAAATTACCCGCTTGGGCGCTTATGTCCACAAGCCATCGGTATCAACGATCGTGGGCCGAAGCCTTTTAAGATCAACATCCGCTTGGGCGCTTATGTCCACAAGCCGGCGATAATATCGGATGTGAAAGCATCGGACCCTACACAGACACACTCCGGAGCCCTAGATAATCCATACGGATACATCTAAAAGTATAGACTCTTATAACACGTAACATAATTTCATTGGCGCCATTTTGGCCACCAAAAAGAGGGGGCGGCCCAACGAGCTCACGCCAAGTGCACTTACCCTCTAAAGTTGGGCATCCCACTCGATCAAAACTTACAAGGTTTCAAAATTCACATTTTAATCATCTCAAAACATGACTACATTTCCAGAGTTCATAATTTTCACAAATGAGTAGCAATTGACTCTCAATTCATCAAAACGCATGAAACCGAATTTACCGATAAAAACCTCACTGTGGCAGATTTCAAAATCATACCAGGAAATGTAGTAAAACATTTTGGAAATTTCTGAAAATTTTATAAGAGCTAGAAAACATCTAAATAAGCATTTTCCATTGAATCTAAATATTCTATCAAAATTTTGAAATTCCAAATAGATAAATACCAGATTTTCAAAAGAAAATATATCTCATGCTCGTTGTATTGAAAATATGCTATTTTTCTATTTCTAATTTCTAAAATATGATAGGACATTTAAATTCATTACATTGAGTAGATAGGTTTTCATTAAAGAACGTCCAAATCCGAGTTCGTTTGAAAAAGTTAGAATCATTTGAAGTTTGTGACACATGGTTTGTTGTATAGGCTATGTCGCTGAAATGTACACGCTATATCGCTGAATTGCAAAGCTTCTTTCGCTGAGTTGCAAAGCCACTGTCGCTGAAAATGTAAAGACTATTTTTTAGAATCCCAATGAACTTCAAATGGCTCTAACTTTCTCAAACGAACTCGAATTTTGAAATTCTTTATATGAAAATCTACCTACACTGATGCAATGAATCTAAATATTCTATCAAAATTTTGAAATTCCAAATAGATAAATACAGATTTCAAAAGAAAAGATATCTTATACTCGTTTTATTGAAAAACATGCTATTTATCGATTTCTAATTTCTAAAATATGATAGGATATTTAAATTCATTACATCGAGTAGATAAATTTTCATATAAAGAATGTTCAAATCCGAGTTTGTTTGTCACATATACTTAGTTGTATAAGCTCACCGCTGATGTGCACACATTATGTCGCTAAATTGTAAAGCTCATGTCACTGAATTGCAAAGCCATCGTCGCTGAAATATAAAGGATATGTTTTTTAGAATCGCGATGAATTTCAAATGGCTCCAACTTTCTCAACCGAACTCGGATTTTGATGTTTTTATATGAAAATATATATACTCGATGCAAGTAATCTAAATATCCTATCAAAAATTTGAAATTCTAAATAAATAAATACCATATTTTCAGTATATTGTCGTCGCTGAAATGAATCAGACTATGTCGTTAAATTAATGTAATTTTGTCGGTTATTGTTTTCCCTTCATTTATATCTACTTACATATTTCTTTGGTAGTCCTCCATTTTAAAAATTCTTTCTAATAGATTAAATATGTGTAATTACCAATGATGAATAATTTTCACCACTCATATTTTATCACAAGCGGATGGTTGCCATCAAGTAATAAAATCGGTGAATAACCGAGTCGAACCCAAGGGAATTTCAGAATATTATTTTATTCTGAAGAATGTTTTAATTGTTTTTAAGTTTATTAAATATATTTTATATTTTAAAAAAGTTCGTTTAGTTCTAGAGTTGATTAAATTAAAATAATGACATTAAATTTAAAAATAAAGCAAGTTAAAATATAAAATTAATACAAATACAAATGGGATATGTTTGTGATATTTTAAATATTATCTTTATAATAAAATGAAATTGCATAATGATTTAGCATTTTCCAATGTCTAAAAAGATCAATTTCTTCAAATTTAATTATTTATAAAGATTAAAATTATAGTAATTTCCTAAAAATTCATATTATGCTTAAACGGACTTCATGAAAGCTAATTAAATTATCTAACATTCTGCAATCATCATTCTAGCCTATATTTTAGTCTTTCCCAAGCATACAAATTTTCCTATAACGATTAAAAGACACATTTCATTTTCCAAATCAACGTGGGCATGCCAGAATCCATTTTTAATGTAATTTATTCCCAAGACCAGTACTAAAATTTAGATTCTACTTTTTATCTCCCGATTTAGCAAAGCAGAAACAACATAGATTAGATTCTAACATTCAAATTTTGCAGAAAATATGGATTTTAAATATCATGCCAGAATATAAATTAAAGCAGATTCAAATTAGATTGATCGATCATACTGCAGTGTTCATAAACATGGTACAATCACAGATCTCTATTAAAACGTTGACTAATTCAGATTAAGAAATTAGAAAGATTTTAAACTAATATACCAGATTAAGATACAAAACATATCGATCAATCACATTGTTGATATAGCAAACATAGTTCAGATTTTAACATCCTTAAGCATGAATCCAGATTTAATATAAACACACAGATTAAATTATTACTTCCATAAAGAAATAAATTCGTACTTCAAAGTGATTCTGAACTCCCGTTCTAGAACACTTCTAACACGAACATAGAGAAATCCGTCTACAATTCGAAACATAATAGAAAATTACATTTAGAGGCAAATTCATAACATCACAAAGAAAGAAAAAGAAAGGCAACACATAGAATAGGAAGAATTCGATCAAAACAATGTCTTGTTGTAACACCCCGGTTTTGATAACCCAGGCCAGGATGCCACCGCCACACCTCCCAAGCAAGACACGACTTTATTCGAGCTCACTTGAGAGATGCAAGGCTAAATGTATTTCAAAAATGATTTAAAAACAAGTCCGGAAGTACTTAAACTAAAAATAGATAAGTAATAATCATCCATGCACAATAATAATTAAGTTGCAGCGGAATTTAAATAAAGGGCCGACATGGCCAAAACACGGGTTAACAGGCCCGTATGCAATTCATATGATATGATAAAGTAATGTCCAAAATAATCCCCCAATGCACGATCATGCTCCGTACTCTGTAATAGAAAAATATAAAACAACGTTTATCAATATAAAAGAATACTGAGTAAGACAATCCCTAATATAGCAATAAAGTGGTTTTAAAATTTAATAATTAAAATTCATTTTTAAGCATGCATATTTAAAACATGTAATTTGACTAATTAATAGGCAAGAATTTAATTCACATATTTCTCATAACACAATTAAATTTATAAAGGATAAATTAAGGCATAGGCATAAATTTTAAAACATGACATAATAAATAATTTTAACATAAGTAAAGACATAATTTACGAGAAAGATAACGTCTTTTAATTTTCATTCCCGTTACTACCAATCAAGATCCAACTAGTTTCTCGTATGTCTCATATCTCGAGTTTATGTATTTCACTGCCATCCTGGCAAGCTATGTATATCGATTGTCATTTGGCAAGCTCTGTGTATCGATTGCCATTTGGCAAGCTCTGTGTATCGACCGCCGTTTTGACAGGCCGTGTATATCAACTGTCGTTTGACAGGCTTTTCAAGCAGTGTCACTGCCACTCGGGCAGGCCGTGTATATCGACTGCCGATTTGGCAGGCCATGTGCACAACTGTCGTTTTTGGCTCAATATCTTGTATTGGGTCACCGTCGTCCTTACAGGCACGACGTGAAGTAGACAAAGGGACATCCTGCTGAGCACTCACCCTCTGGGTTAAGTATGGATTTCACTCAACCTAGGTTCACGGGATTCTTGAAAATGTATTTCTCGTTTAGACATGGCTCGCAAATCGTGTGTTTCCAAAAAGTTGAGTTTTTCAACATATCAACCAAAGTCGTTGCCACAGTTTACGCCATTTCAGTTTAAAAATTCAATTTAAAAGCAATCAACTTGAAATTCATACAGCACCACAAAAACATGCTAACGAACAATTTTTTGTTTTAAGTTTCTCGAAATTAGGTAAGAAAACAAGTGAAATTTTACAATCTTTTCAAAAAGAGAAATCTGTCACAGTTTCAGAAATAGCGCAATGAATTTTAAACAGGTTTTTGACTTAGCAAATGAACTCCAAAATTTATGAAATTTTACAGGCACATACAAGATACAAAAATAAACAAGTTCTATTAGGGGAATTTTATCCAAAATCATTTCAGATTAAATCAGATTTGCTCATCAAGTTCGAATTAGAAATCTGCCAAATTTTTCTTTCAAAATGCAGGCTGTTCAGATCAAATTTTGAATACACAAATGTTGACAAACATTTACGAAATTTTACAGACATAATATCGAGACAATTATCTACAACTTTCATTTTTACATCAAAGATTATTTTGGACCGGAAGTGATAGAAAAACCTACATCAAGTTCGGACATGTATTCTGTCAGGATTTTGAAAAGTTCAAAACAACTCAGAAAATGTCAGACGGGTTTTGGGGTATCAAATGTTGATGAAAATGCGTGAAATTTTGATACAACCTAGATTAAGATGTTAGGAACAAATCTCTAGTTCGGAGTTTTTCGTTTCGGATTCTCGAAATAGGAGTTTTCATGGGATTTCAGAAAATGCGCAAAAGTGAATCTTTTAAGTTCGATTATAATGTTTTGATTAAAAATATTGTTACGAACAATCCTAAGCCACCTATATCGATATGTAAAGCGTTGTCTGACATTGGGTGAGATCTAGGACATCTCTGGATCGATCGGGGCGCCCACGCTTGCTACGAATACGTCCAAATTACTCTGTCTCCTCTCCTTTGGCCCTGATTCGTGTTTTTAAGAATGTAAACCAAAAGTTAGAGTCTTAATTCGGCCAAAACTATGAAACAAAGGTTCAAGACTACACCTTACCACTAACTAGGATCTGAACACTTCTTCTCCACGTCTTCCTTGCTCCGATTTGCTCGTCGGAAGTTCAAGAACACAAGAATTTGGGGTTTTCGGGTTGAGAGAAGTTTGAGAGAGTTGAGAGGTGGTTTGGAGGGTGAATGGGGGTTAGATAATCTGATAAAGGGTATTAGGATCACCAAAATTTCGTCCATAATATCTTTCCCCCCTTGGTGATCGAGTTTCCATCGTCGGGACACGAAAATACGGAAAGAAAATCGCCAAAACGTGTCATGGCCTGTTGTCCTGTGTCTCCCCGCGGTGGCGGTGCGGTATTGCTCCAGACCGCGCGGATACCGCGCGGCTCCGGCCTGGGCTGCGGCCTGGGGCGGGTCGTGCGATCCGTCGGGCATTTTCTCCTCTTTTGGACTTCTATCCTCCTACGTTTTCGGGCTCGATTTTTCGGGTCATTCTCGGATTATGATTCCTATCTTAAATTTATTTCGTCTCGACATAATTTCGTATTCGCAATCTAGAGTCCGTCGAGTTTGAATTCGTCGGCTTCAAATTCGTCGACTTTTGACTCCCGTGCAATAATTTATTTATTTAAATCATTTCCGACTTCATGGGTTCTTGGAATTAAAATTCTTTTCCTTCTTGAATTTAATTCCAATTCTTTTGGCTTGATCCATGGAATGTCTTCGGGCTTCCTTTCCCTCTTTCATTCCATTTGAATTTTGAATTTATCGGTAATTCATTTCCGAGCAATAATGAATTATTTTCTTCTTCTGGAAAATATTTCGGCCTTGATCGGATTAAGAAATTAATTTTATTCCTTTGGACGCTGATAAAAATCTCGGGTATTACACTTGTCCAATCCCTCCGGCATGATTTTGTGTTTCCGGCCTTCTTCTCCCATTTGCAGAGTGTTTTCAGAGCGTTTAGGATAAAAAAATTAAGTCTGGATCGCGAAGAATGGCGAAGAACGGTGATAAAACCGAGTTCGGGAGGTTAGAAAACTGCCCAACCGCGACTGTGGCGCACCAGGTGGCGCTCGGAAGGGGTTTCCGGCACCACCACATTGGTGCGGCACATTCTGGCAATTCTTCCAGGATCGGCGCCAATGCGGCGCTCGGACATGATTTCAGGCGCCACCATGAAGGTGCGGTGCATCCTGGGAGATTTTTGATTCCGAAATTTTTCCAAGTCCTGAACTGGCGCATGGGTGGCGCTCCTAAGCCTTTTTGGGCGCCGTTATGCTATTGTGGCGCATCCTGGGCACATTTCAGTGTTGTAAAACCCGAATTTGACAATCTTCATCCTCCGAACATCTTCTTTTCTTCATTTAAATGCCTGAAACATCATTGCAATGTATTAGATTCGCCAAAGTCTTATTAAATGCATAAAACATGATAAATTCAACTCTAATAAGCTCAATTTAACCATGATAACTATGAAACATAAATAACATGAAATATAACCTAAAAATCATTAAAACAGGGTAACATGCATTCAATTTGGACATATTTTAGTACAATTTAAGCTCATTTAAATGTGGTTTCACAGAGTGCATCAACATCATCACACTTAAATATTGCTCGTCCCTTGAGCAATGAAATCAATTAACAAATCAATATGCCAATCAAGATAATAAAGATAAAGCCACTATAGTTCTACCAAATCATAGATTTCAACAACATAATGAGCTAAGAGGGTTCAAAAGTTTAATGTGCTACAACAAGGTAAATTGTCATGCATCAGCTGTCAAAACCAGATATCCAAAGCACTTACAATACAGAAAACAGATTAATCACACATAGCAACTCGAAATGGCAGAGTGAATAATGTAAATATATTTTTCTATTCCCGTTTTCAAATATTCTCAATTAATGACTCGGTTTCACAATTATTCTAGACACTTTGGCTAAGAGTTGAATTCCAAAAGCTACTCATATCTAAGAATACGTGCCAGTCATATAGTCAAGAGTTTATAAATTTCTGTTTAATACCCCTTTATTATTATTTTATTATTATTTAATTTTTTTTACTACTCAATCTTGCTTTTACTAATTCTTTTTCTTTTCTTTTTGCAAGATTTAATTTATTTTGTTTTTTTTAATAGAGGTTTTACTCTGACTTTATTTGTAATTGAGCATCTAAGAAGACTTGGAACGAGCATATTCATATATAAATAATGATAACTCTCCACATAACAAATAACATAGTATAATTAATCAAAAAGTTTTCTGCAAGGTAAATAGAATTGTCACCAAGGTTCGAATAACTAGTAATGACAATTTAACAAAGTCTAATACTTTAAACTAAGAAACATAATGCTCATTAGGTTTTAAAATCGGATCTAAGCCGAACATTTAGACTTATTTGATTTTCTCCATATTGGCAGTGATGTGATAATCTAAATAACAGCAACACTGTGAAAACACAATTTAAATCTAACATAATTAACATACCAAATCATGATGCATTTACCACATTTATTCAAAGCATAATAAAATTTAAAAATACAACTAAGCTCTTACCAAATTACCTCATGCAGATTGGTAAATGTAAAACCTGAAAAGATCGCACTTGATATATTTAGAGCTTTATAATTTCATTTCATCCCAAGGCTGTCCTTTTGCTTCTTGATTGGCATAACCTGCTTCTTAATATATTTATATGACATTCACTTAAACAAAAGATAATTGTTAGTGCACACGGCGAATTTCGAATTAAGTAAAACAATTAAATACCATCCATAATTCAGACTTTAATATTTAATTTTCAGATTTTTAATATTAAAATTCAGATTTTTAATATTAAATAGCAGTCTTGATCAATTTAATAAATATGGACAGATTTAATAAAACATTAAATTTATAGATTCACCAAAAGTAAAATACCACAAGTTCCAAGCAAAACCAACATGAAAATGCCAATTCAAATATAGCAAAATAGATTTAATCATGATTCTTTAATCTAACTTAGCAAAAGAAATCACTCCTAGCTATCTAGACACCTAGAACTCCAAAGATTCATCCGAATCAGGTGCTTCAGCTTCCCTAGTATCATCATTGCCATCTTTAGAGCTTGGATCGTCAGGAGGGACATATTGATCACCTAACTTCTTAGACATGAAGTGTTCAAGTCTGGAAGAAAGTTGTGCAAGCTGTGTCTGTGTACTATCCCCCTTCCTCTTCATCGCGGTCCTAAGTTGATGAATCTCATAGGTCATCCTATTTAATGCCGCCACTACAAGATCTACACTAGTACCAGATGTACTAGGTATATCTGTATGATAAGTGCCTACCCTACGAGGTGAGGTTGGATAAGCTAGTTCTGCACATCTCACACCAGGAGTATGGAAGAATCTCTTGAAAGAAATAGGAGGTTTCCTTGCCAAGTCACGATCATAGGCCTCCAAATTTACTCCAGCTCTTTCACAGAGTTCCCAAATAAGTGCAGGAAACCCAAGTGTAGACCTCGTTGCATCAGATCCCATACAATCCAGCTCACTTGCTATCAACTCACCAATATCAATAGTTAATCCATTCTTCACACAATACACAAAGTATAACTCCTCTGCATTGGGCTGGGCAGTGTGTGAAGTAGGATAAATCTTATGCTTGTAGAGCAAATATAACTGTTAAAGTGGAGCATCCATTAATGTTGCAGTGATTCGCTCATAATCCGAATTCTTAATGTAAGCAACTTTCTTTTGCCTTTCAAACATCTCCCTCAGTATCTTCTTCTCTAGCTCCGATCCTCCTTCTTCAGAATAAATAGGCTCATAGAAATTCTTTTGCTTTGTAGCAGGACAAGAAACATCAACGGTATCATAGAGCCGATTGATTGTGTCAGAATCATATGGCACAGGCATTTCCCGAATCCATGAAGTAAAGGGTCCAAACCGAGCATTGGCCAGAAATTACCTAGTAAACTCCCATGAATATATTCCATCTGGATGCTTAGAAAATTTCATCCATCCTCGAGTCCTTATAGCATCATGAACCAAAACACGATTCATGTCCTCTTCAGTAAACCCTTTGTCTTGGATAATCCATACGGTAGACATATCTTGATAATAGGAATACGCTTTCTGATTTATGAACACTGTTGGATTGAAGATCTCTCCAGTTAGTTCCTTCAAGGGAGGTGTGTCATCTTTCCTATTATGACTCATTTTCTTTGTTTGAGCACCACGTGAACGTTTGGTCTCCTCCAGAGAAATTGCCTCTTGAGTTTAGCTACATTCTCTTCCGGTTGAGTCTCCTCCTGTTGAGCGGAATAGAATAGAACTTCTTCTTCATCCACAGAATTAGCAGCCAGCATGTCATTCACAAACAGATTTTCATTATTAACAGCTGTAGGCTCCGGATCAGGCTCTCTAATAACAAGTGGTTGTGATGAATTAGGCTCCGTGGGTTTCTGTTTCTTTTAAGAATCATTTCCATTGTTCCCTCGGGTTGGTCTCTTCCTAGTCCTCAAGATAATTTAATTCTTACAGCAATTTAGAAGAAGAAACTTGATATTAGGAAACAAATTCAGATTATGGTGGAAGAATATAGACTGATCGATCAAAGTGGAGTTATCACAGATTAAACAGGAAGACAAAGTGGCGATCGTTTCTTTTTACAGAGGTGAAAAAATTGATTTTGTTGGGATCTGGAAGAATTATTCGAATCTAACACCAAATATACATTAAATATATGATTTGTAGTTAGTATATAGTTGTTTTGGACTTTAAAAATCGATTGGATATGATTTGGCAATTTAGATTTGCGGACTTTTTAAAAAATTCGCGTCAGAGGCGCCAATGTGGCGCTTTGGAGCCCATTTCGGCGCCACACAGTGTGTGTGGCGCATCCTGGAAGAAACCCTGGGATCCGCGTCGCCAATGCGGCACTGGAATGGAGATTTGGGCGCCGCATAGTTGATGCGGCGCCTCCTGGAAAACCTAGAAAAATTTCTAAGTCTCCAGGCGCCAAGATGGCGCTGGAGGTCAATTTTAGGCGCTACCATGAAGGTGTGGTGCCTACTGAGCACCTTCGAGCAGAGCCTGTTTTTCCTAAGTCAGTCCACATGATATCCAATATCCCCATATCATCCAACAGTACCAATTCTACCTCTTTCACCTTTCAATCAGGTATATATATACTTCATCGACCTATTTACCACTTCAAAACAACCCAATCTAGCATGATTTTAGCAAGAGCTATTTTATTGAAATTTAAAACAACTAGCAACATCAAAAGATCAGTAAGAACATTTAATACTTCATAATCACCAAACAACTAAAACAATATTAACGACATATTTAAACTAACAGAATAGTAGCAATCGAGTTTTTGCGAATACAACCCAGAATGGAACTAACTAGAATGTAGCAAAATGAAATATATCATTGCGACATATCCATAGGCTTATTAATCCATATCATCTATTAAGATCAAAGCCTATCTATCACTGGTCACTCAATCAGAATCGCCATCCCCATCGTCCTCGTTGTCTCCCACTTCTTCAGATTCATCCCCAGCAGCATCATTATCCTCATCATCATCACCGGATCCAGCCTCATCCCCTGATCCCACATAATCATCATCATCATCACTCTCAGAAGGTGTCTGAGGAGCAACATACCTCTGTCCTAGGCTCTGGGACATAAAATACTCTAATCGAGCGACATGGTAGGCCTGGGCTCGTGCCATCTTGGCCATCTGATCAGTCACGAAATGATGCCTCTGAGCTGCCATTCTGGACTCCTCGTGCATAGTGTTCAACAAACTTCTAGCCCATTCTGGCTCTGCAGGCTGCTGAGACTGCTGTGACTGATGGGACTGGGCCCTGCCTCTCCCTCTACCTCTGCCATCTCGAGTACCTCGGGTACACTGAGAAGGAGCTGCAGAATGCTCCTGGCTACCGTGTGATGGAGCATGTGGTGATGACTGTCTAGGTAGTTGTCTGGGAAGTAACATCGGCTGGCATCTCGTGCATGGCATCTTGAAGTTTTTCCCAAAGGGGATCGAAGGTCTCATATCCCAATCTCTTTCAAACCGATCCATGTCAACCCCTGAATTGGCACAGAGAAGCCAAATCAAGCTAGGAAACATCAATGCTGAGCGCTTCGAAGCCCCAGCCACCTGTCTCAGCTCTAAATAGATCAGCTCTCCAATATTGACTAGACTTCCAGTCAGTAGGGTACGTACAAGTCCGCAGCAGATGGTCCGGATGTGTGAGTAGAGGGACTCAACTTAGACCTGTAGAGCATGAGCAGCTGGTACAATGGGGCGACCATCTCTGGTCCATCTACTCTACTCGTGTCATCTTTGCAGTAGATGACATCCTGCTGCTCCTCAAACATGGACAGTAAAATCATCTGCTTGTTTTCCTCTCTATCATCAGCCCTCAGCACAGGCTCCCAAAAATCTCGACCATAGGGCACATCAACAACCCCATAAAGCTGGTTGATCCTCTGAGGAGTGAAAGGCACAGTGACTCTGAATATCCAAGAATCCTCCTCCTCTGCATTGGCTAAAAATAGCCTAGTCAACTCCTAAGAAAACATGCCTTCCCTATGCTGCACAAATCTCTCCCAACCTCTAGACTGAATAGCCTCTCGCAGCAGGGGTTCTGCAAATCTTTATCTGAGAAGCCTCTGTCGGGAATGATCCTCTTCTTGTGGAACATCTTGTACAGATCATAGGCTCGGGCACTCCTGAACACAGTGGTATCAAAGATACCCTCCCTGACATACTGCAAATCAGGGACAAAAGTCCTGGGATCATAACGTTTCAGTCTCCCCCGCGCTGTCTGCTCCTCTGCTCTTCCAGTTGTACCTCAACCTCATACTCATCCTCATCCCTAACCTCAGGAACAGGCTCCTGAATAGTCAGTGAAGCGGATATCCCTCTCCTAGGCCTAGAGGTAGTGGAGCTGGTAGCAACTGCCTTTCCCCTAGCAGCTTTAGAGGGGGCCTGCGAATGCTCAGAAGTCTCAGGCTGAATAGGCTGGGTGACCTCCTGCTGCTCATCAGCAGGTGCAGTGTGTCTAGAGGAAGCACTCTTAGACTTACTCTTCCTGAAATAGGAGAGAAGTCCCTTAGATTTCGAGCCACCACCTGAAGCTTGGGGATTATCCATCTGACTTGGATTTTTGGTACGTAGTATGCGATTATCAATAATATGCTCATTAGGAATTGGAGTAGGAATGTTATCTGGTGACTTCGGATCATAAATCCCCATCCTTCCCTCGGGCATTGGTATATATACCTATAACCCAATTTCTTTAGGAAGGTTTGGAGGATTATACATTATTACAGCACCTGGTTGTACGAAAACTTTGGGTTAGTATCAAATATATGCATTGCCTCCCATCCTCACACTTAAGTGTAAACCAAAGGGTTTAACTTAAGTGTAGAGTTTAAAGCAAACATATACATCAACCTAGAATGTGGGGTTTAAATAATTCGATGACCAATATGTTAAATTCTTAAAATCCTAATGTAACACCCCGATTTAATTAACACATGATTAACTTAATTAATTGTGGTTAATTAATAAAGGATTTATTATATGGATATTTTGTAGGTATGATTTTAATGAAGTGGAAGAATAAGTGGGTTCAAACCCACAAGAGAATAAGTGCTCAAGTGCTCAAGTGAGTACAATATGATAAGAATGGGTCAAGACAAGTGAACCAACCCATTAACTCACCTTCCAACCCGACCCGTGTCTTACCCGGGTTGACCCACACCCAAATAAGACCCCCAAAAATCTGCCATAAGCTTCATTTGGTGTCTCAACACTAAAAAACTAGGGCTTTCCCGTTTTTGAGAGTATTTGTGCAAAAATGGTGTCTTTGAGAGAGTTTTAGCAAGTTTTAGCTCAAAGGAAGCTAGGGGATTGATTATACATACTTGGGTAAGTAATTTCCCCACATTATTCTCCATTTTTGATGAGTTCTTGAGGTGATTTTGGGGCTGTCCACCATGGTGACGAAAATTTGGGGATTTTTGGTTCAAATGTAGATTTGAGCTTGGTGGAGCTTGTCATTTTCCTTGGGGAGCTTGTGGTGACTGATTTGAGAGCTTGGGTAAGTTTTATATTGATTGTTGGTTGGACATTTTGAAAGGTTAAGCTCAAGAACTCTTGCATGTTGAAGAACTTTGGTTCTTGGTGGATTTTTGTTAAGTTTGGTTTTGATTCTTATAATGCAGCTCATTCTTGGTGTTTGGAAGCTTGGGGAGCTGTTAATTGAAGTATTGGGACACCAAAAATCCAAGGCAAGAGTAGGATTTAGCTTATTGTGGGGGAAGATTGGAAGAAAGGGGCGAATTTTGCAATATTCTGCCTCTGCTGAAGCTTCAGAGGCGCCACATAGCCTATGCGGCGCCTAAAAGTGGTCCGGAGCGCCGCTGCGGCGCCCCAGCCCTTTAAGTCTTCAGTTTAGGCGCCGCAATGCCTTTGCGGCGCCCAAAAGGGGCTTGGAGCGCCACAATTGGCGCCTCCTGTGCACCCAAAAACTCAGAAACTTGAATCGGCTCTAACTTACTCGTTTCTAATCCGATTTTCGCAAACCATATATGAATCTGACCCTACTCGGAAAAAGGATTTCAAATATGCAATCAGAATTAAGAGATAATGACTCCTTCAAAAATTTAATTATAGGAGTTTATAACCCCAGGGTGTCCCTTGCGTGCCGATTCGTTGTTTTCTTCCATTTTTCACTCCCTTTCGTATTTTATCATTTATTACTCGTTTCTAAGCTTCGGAAATGTTTAAAAATGGTCTAAGTATTGTTAGTGCCTATTATGAGCGTTGAGTTGGATTTGATAGATCTACCATGCCTTAGCTTAGGATGGGATCTTGCGTTGCTTATAATATGATGACGGTGAGTTGAGTGCCATTACGTGGGACTTGACAAACCCTTGATTCGCGACTAACTCATGTGGGATGCTAGCTGATATATGGGGTTGGGGACCCGAATGCTGAACTTAGTCGTTGGACTTGGGAATTACTTTATTATGCTTCCGAATCTTAGGATTGGGCATGTGAATTATGATTATGGGAATTATGTGATTTATGCTTCCAAGTTGTGAGACTAGCATGCATTTAATATTATTGTAATTTGTGGCTTCATGCTTTCGAGGATACAAATATCATGTCTATGCTTTCGAGTGTTAACTGGGCAAGCTGATTATTTGATTATCCCGGGCATGTTTATTGTGATAATTATGTGTTCATGCTTTCGAGAACTTAGTTCTGGGCATGTAAGCTTTCGAGAACGAGATGCTCTGGGCTCTACCCGCTGTCTGTGGTTCGATCCTTGGGGAAGCCACTCCGTAAGTCCACTTACCCCTTTATGCATGTAGTGTCCGCGGCGGGGGCACTGTAGGCATCTCTTTCGACCATTAAGGAGAGGTGGATCCTTAATGGGAAAGAATGCCTGCCATGGTATTAGGATGCGCGCTAGACACCTTCTGTGCTGCATTTAGGATAGATAGACACTTTAGGTCATAACATTTCATCTCATCATCCATCATTCATCTTATTATTTTCTTGCAGTGTATGACGTGGTTGAAGCATCGGTATGGGACGGTGTGATGTTTAATTATTTAATTATGCTATTATAAACTGTTAATTTAACCTCTAAAATCTTGTTCCCAGTTTCCCAGCTTTTCCTACTCTTGCTCAGTACTTTATGTACTGACACCTTGCATTTTGTCTTTCTTATAGATACTCCTGAGGAGGACGCAGAGCATAATCATGGTGACGGGTTTGGGACTGAGTGATCTAATAGGACTGCATTATTATGTTGTTGACTAATATGCTGTATTAGACCCTACGTTATCTTTATGTGACCTGTCTGATATTTCTGAGTATTACTGTGAATTGGAATTGGTCTGTGAACCAATCATTTGTTATTCCTCCTTGTACTTGATATTTTGGACAGTTAGACGTGAGTACCGAGTTGAGGTACTGTATGAGGCTTGTAGCCGAGTTGTTATGATTATATGATGGACTTGTTTCTGTTGCTTACTCTGTTACTCTGATATTATGATGTGTTGGATTTTCTGATTACCAGGCTTCGTGTTATCAAACTTAAATTGACTGGCCAACAGTTTAAGGGAGGTAACACGACAGTGACGTCACAAAAATTGGTTTAAAATTTTTGGGGCGTTACATGTTGGTATCAGAGCCATGTGTGCTCTTATGTGCTTAGAATTTGACACAAACATGTGGTGAGGTGTGTGAGGGAATGCATATAGTATAGGATTTGCATCTGATTATGCTTATATTCCTGTTGCTTTGCATTATTTTTGGGATAACTGCGTCCCTTATGGTATTGAGTTTTGGTTTGTGAGCCAAACCACGATCAATCCATAAGGATATCCTGGGAGATCTATACTTACTTAATTTGTATTCCGTGTCATTACCGAATGTTACTCAATTGTTTGTTACATTTGAGTACAGGATATCATCACGCGGAGTTGGAAACCGAGAGGCGGGAAAGGCCCCATAGAAATTCGGGACCAATAATTTGTGATGATGGGCAGTATAATGTCGGTGAAAGAATGACCTCACTAAAGAGAAGGGCCTTCATTCAGATGAACTGTTGGGAGTTGATGGGGGACTTCGCCTTGAGGACAAACCAGTTTCACTACCACTGCCACTAAGGCCTATGCCTTTCGATTCCGTTCAGCTTATGCCACAGATGTTATCAGTTATACTGAACATTGATCAGGGACAGAGAGTCGATCCAGTCCATCCCAATAGGCATCTTTTGGATTCAGCACTACGTTGGTGGCAAACTTGTGAGAACGAGTTTGCGAAGAGATCAAGATTCACTTGGGAGGCGATCTGCTATGCCTAGTGATCTCATTCTAAATCCCTCAGATGGATGTCAAGAGGAGGGAGTTCCTCACTTTGGAGCAAGTGGGGACATGGCAGTTCAGAATATTACCAGCGCTAAGTGGAGTATGTTGTGTTATTGCAAGTCATTATGAGGATAGTGCCGCATATTGTTGAATGTGTAGGTACTATACTTGTTGACAATGTGCTAAACTCGAGCAACGTGTTCACTTATATCCTCGGATATTATATCCGAACACCGGATGGGACCTTTGATGACTTATCATCTTCCTGTGTCATTACCATCTGGTGATATAATACGAAGTGAACGGATAGGACCCAATGCACGTATAACCATAAAGGATTCGGGAGTTCAGCACTGATCTCGTGATGCTAGACTTGGCGGATTCCGATCTCATAATGGGAATGGATTGTTTTCCAAGTACCAGGCGAGGTTGGATTTCAGAGTACCAAGAATATCTTTCGTCAATCAAGAAGGTGAGGAAGTGATCTATTACCCTAATGTTTGAGTTGTATCCTCCGTGTCTTCTGCGGTATTAAAACAGAACGGGGTACCCGGCGCATATCTGTTATGTGCACGAGATCATACCACCTACATGAAGACCAGCAGTGTCACTAATTCCTCTCATCTCGGGATCTTTCGAGGTAATTCCGATGAGATACCCGGGAGATAGAGTTGCCATAGGTTTGGTGCCAAGCGCAACGCTGTTTGCCAAGGCTTCATATCGTATGGCTCCTGCAGAATCGAGGGAGTTGAAGGAGCAGCTTAAGGAGTTACTTGATAAAGGATACATTCAACCAAGCGGTTCGCCTTGGGGAGCATCGGTAATCTTTGTGAGAAGAAGGATGGGAGTTGAGGATGTGCATCGATTACCGCGGACTTAATCAGGTGACGGTCAAGAACCGGTATCCAATACCGGGGATCGACGACATGTTTGATCAGTTGAAGGGTGCTTCTACGTCTTCTAAGACTGATTGAAGATTCGGATATCATTAATTCGAATAGCAAAAAGGGGACCACAAGAAAACATCCTTCTAAGCACGTTACGGTCATTTTGAAGTTACGGTGATGCCGTTCGAAATGACTAATGCACCGGCGGTTTTCATGGACTTGATGCATTATGTGTTCAGACCATGGATGGATGTGTGTATGGTCATTTTCATCGATGAATATAGGTACACTCTCCCGATATACAGACGCATAAGGAGCATCTCAGAACAGTTTGTAGGTGCTCAGGGAGCACAAATTATATGCCAAGCTTTCAAGTGTGAATTATGGCTGGATAAGGCTGCTTTTCTTGGGCATATCATTTCGGGTTAAGGAATTTTCGTGGATCCAGCTAAGGTGGAAGTAGTGTTGGGGTTGAATCCACTAATTACTGTCTGGGAGGTACGTAGTTTCCTTGGGTCGGTAGGATTCTACAAGAGGTTCATGGAGGGGTGTCGTAAGTAGTGCTCGACCCCTGACTCAGTTATTGAGGAAAGATGTACCTTTTCAGTGGAGCGAGGATTGTCAAGAGGCATTTGATCTATTGAAGGAGAAGGTGACGGAAGCTTCAGTTTTAGTGTTACCCGACGAGTCTGGGGAATATGAGGTATACACTGATGCATCTCATCAAGGCTTGGGTGTGTACTTGTGCATAGTGGCCGAGTTATTGCATATGCATCTAGGCAATTGAAGCCTCATGAGCTAAATTACTCAAATCACGACTTGGAGATGGCAGCGGTCGTGCATGCATTGAAGATTTGGAGACATTATCTTTATGGTACTAAGTGTCAAATGTACTCGGACCAAAAGAATCTTAAGTGTCTTTACACTGCAGATAAGATTAGTGGGAGGCAGCGAAGGTGGTTGGAGTTCTTGCAGGATTATGACACTAGCATTCGATACATTGAGGGAAAGGCGAATCGAGTGGCTGATGCACTTAGCAGGGAGGGACACATGCTGAGCACTATTACCCTCCCTTGGCATTTGAGGCAAGACTTGGAAAAGGAGGAAATTGTGGCCATCCCTTACGGTATTAAGGAAAGGCTAAATGCTATGATCGCAACACCTTCATTACTTGAGAAACTCAGATTGAGTCAAGCTATAAGTCAAGAGATGATGCATTTGAGAGCCAGAATTTGACAAGGCGAGGCAGACCAATTCCCTATTAATAGCAGAGGTTAATCAAGCTTGAGGATCATTGGTGTGTGCCTTCCGAGGACCAGGCGTTAAAAAGGAAGGTTATGAAGGAAGCACTCTGTACACCTTACTCTGTACATCCGGGATTAGTGAAGATGTACGAGGACTTCAGGCTGGGTTATTGGTGGAAAGGTGTGAAGAAGGAAGTTGCAGAGTTTGTGTCTAAGTTCCCTACTTGACAGAAGGTTAAGGCTGAACACATGCGACCTTCAGGGTTATTGCAACCTTTGGAGGTTCTCATTGGAAGTGGGAATCTATTGCTATGGATTTTGTCACGGGATTGCCTAAAACGAGGAACAGGTTAGACACCATTTGGGTGATTGTAGACCGACTGACCAAGAGCGTGGTATTTGTACCTATGAGATTGAATTGGAGTATGCAATAATTGGCGGGTGCTTACATCCAACATATGGTTAGACGGTTTGGGGTGCCGAAGGAGATCATCTTAGACAGGGATTCCAGATTCTTGTCTAGATTTTGGAAGGAATTACAAGCAGCTTTTGGCACTCAGAATTGAATGAGTACGGCGTAGCACCCTCAAACAGGTGGACAGACCGAAAGGACCATCAGAACCTTGAAAGATATGTTGAGAGCTCGTGTGATAGATTTCCAAGGATATTGAAAGAGACTTCTACTTTTGGTGGAATTGTCTTACAACAATAGTCATCACGCGAGTATACGTATGGCTCTTTTCGATGCCTTATACGGAAGGAAATGCAGAACACCCTTGTGCTGGAGTGATCCTTCAGAGCGGGTGGTGATGGGTCCCGAGCTTATTGAGCAAACCACTACAATGGTGCGAGTGATCAGAGACAGAATGAAGGAAGCTCAGGATCGCCAGAAGAGTTATGTAGATCTAGCAAGAAGGGATATTAAGTTCGTTGTTGGCGATTGGGTACTTTTGAGAGTCTCACCGATGCAAGGTGTGAGACGATTTGGTAAGAAGGGGAAATTGAGTCCTCGATTTATAGGTCCCTTCAAGATCATGAAGAAAGTTGGGAAGGTGGCCTATCGTTTAGAATTACCAGCTGAGGTGGGAAATGTGCATAATGTTTTCCATATCTTATAATTAAGGAAATATGTTTCCGATCCCGATAAGATCATCCAACCGGATGAAGTGGAATTGGATGAGAGCTTGGAGTATGAGGAGTATCCCGTGGCAATTTTGGATACTGAGGAGAAAGTACTTCGCAAAAAGGTGATCAAGATGGTGAAAATACTTTGGTCGAGACATGGTGTAGAAGATGCCACTTGGGAGACCGAGGACAGTATGTTGGAGCGATATCCTGAATTGGATTTGACTCCAAATCAATGAGATAACCTACTCAATCCATATTCTTGCATTCAAGGACGAATGATCTTAAGGCGGAGGGATTGTAACACCCCGATTTAATTAACACATGATTAATTTAATTAACTGTGGTTAATTAATAAAGGATTTATTATATGGATATTTTGTAGGTATGATTTTAATGAAGTGGAAGAATAAGTGGGTTCAAACCCACAAGAGAATAAGTGCTCAAGTGCTCAAGTGAGTGCAATATGATAAGAATGGCTCAAGACAAGTGAACCAACCCGTTAACTCACCTTCCGACCCGACCCGTGTCTTACCCGGGTTGACCCACACCCAAATAAGACCCCCAAAAATCTGTCATAAGCTTCATTTGGTGTCTCAACACTAAAAAACTAGGGCTTTCCCGTTTTTGAGAGCAATTGTGCAAAAATGGTGTCTTTGAGAGAGTTTTAGCAAGTTTGAGCTCAAAGGAAGCTAGGGGATTGATTATGCATACTTGGGTAAGTAATTTCCCCACCTTATTCTCCATTTTTGATGAGTTCTTGATGTGATTTTGGGGCTATCCACCATGGTGACGAAAATTTGGGGATATTTGGTTCAAATGTAGATTTGAGCTTGGTGGAGCTTGTCATTTTCCTTGGGGAGCTTGTGGTGACTGATTTGAGAGCTTGGGTAAGTTTTATGTTGATTGTTGGTTGGACATTTTGATGGGTTAAGCTCAAGAACTCTTGCATGTTGAAGAACTTTGGTTCTTGGTGGATTTTTGTTAAGTTTGGTTTTGATTCTTGTAATGCAGCTCATTCTTGGTGTTTGGAAGCTTGGGAGCTGTTAATTGAAGTATTGGGACACCAAAAATCCAAGGCAAGAGTAGGATTTAGCTTATTGTGGGGGAAGATTGGAAGAAAGGTCGAATTTTGCGATATTCTGCCTCTGCTGAAGCTTCAGAGGCGCCACATAGCCTATGCGGCGCCCCAGCCCTTGAAGTCTTCAGTTTAGGCACCGCAATGCCTTTGCGGTGCCCAAAAGGGGCTTGGAGCGCCACAATTGGCGCCTCCTGTGCACCCGAAAACCCAGAAACTTGAATCGGCTCTAACTTACTCGTTTCTATCCGATTTTCGCAAACCATTTATGGATCTGACCCTACTCGGAACAAGGATTTCAAATATGCAATTAGAATTAAGAGATAATGTCTCCTTCAAAAATTTAATTATAGGAGTTTATAACCCCAGGGTGTCCCTTGCGTGTCGTTTCGTTGTTTTCTTCCATTTTTCGCTCCCTTTATTTTATCATTTCTTACTCGTTTCTAGGCTTCGAAAATGTTTAAAAATGGTCTAAGTATTGTTAGTGCTATTATGAGTGTTGAGTCGGATTTGATAGATCTACCATGCCTTAGCTTGGGATGGGATCTTGCGTTGCTTATAATATGATGACTGTGAGTTGAGTGCCATTACGTGGGACTTGACAAACCCTTGATTCGCGACTAACTCATGTGGTATGCTAGCTGATATATGGGGTTGGGGACCCGAATGCTGAACTTAGTCGTTGGACTTGGGAATTACTTTATTATGCTTCCGAATCTTGGGATTGGGCATGTGAATTATGATTATGGGAATTATGTGATTTATGCTTCCGAGTTGTGAGACTGGGCATGTATTTAATATTATTGTAATTGTGGCTTCATGCTTTCGAGGATACAAATATCATGTCTATGCTTTCGAGTGTTAACTGGGCAAGCTGATTATTTGATTATCCTGGGCATGTTTATTGTGATGATTATGTGTTCATGCTTTCGAGAACTTAGTTCTGGGCATGTAAGTTTTCGAGAGCGAGATGCTCTGGGCTCTACCTGATGTCTGTGGTTCGATCCTTGGGGATGCCACTCCGTAAGTCCACTTACCCCTTTATGCATGTAGTGTCCGCGGCGGGGGCACTGTAGGCATCTCTTTCGACCATTAAGGAGAGGTGGATCCTTAATGGGAAAGAATGCCGGCCATGGTATTAGGATGCGCGCTAGACAACTTCTGTCCTGCATTTGGAAAGATAGACACTTTAGGTCATAACATTTCATCTCATCATCCATCATTCATCTTATTATTGTCTTGCAGTGTATGACGTGGTTGAAGCACCGATATGGGACGGTGTGATGTTTAATTATTTAATTATGCTATTATAAACTGTTAATTTAACTTCTAAAATCTTGTTCCCAGTTTCCCAGCTTTTCCTACTCTTGCTCAGTACTTTATATACTGACACCTTGCATTTTGTCTTTCTTATAGATACTCCCGAGGAGGACGCAGAGCATGATCATGGTGACGGGTTTGGGACTGAGTGATCTAATAGGACTGCATTATTATGTTGTTGACTAATATGTTGTATTAGACCCTACGTTATCTTTATGTGACTTGTCTGATATTTCTGAGTAATACTGTGAGTTGGAATTGGTCTGTGAACCAATCATTTGTTATTCCTCCTTGTACTTGATATTTTGGACAGGTAGACTTGAGTACCGAGGTGAGGTACTGTATGAGGCTTGTAGCCGAGTTGTTATGATTATATGATGGACTTGTTTCTGTTGCTTACTCTGTTACTCTGATATTATAATGTGTTGGATTTTCTGATTACCAGGCTTCATGTTATCAAACTTAAATTGACTGGCCAACAGTTTAAGGGAGGTAACACGACAGTGACGTCACAAAAATTGGTTTAAAATTTTTGGGGCATTACACCTAAGTTCTAAATCTTTTAAGTTAAAAAAACAATCACCTTTTAGAACCTAAGATTTATTAAAAGAACACCTTTTAATGAAAACTTACTTTTTATTTAACATTTTCAGATTTACTATCCAATTCAACCAAATAGCAAACTAGTTCATATTTAGTGATTTAGAATAATAATTAAGGCTATACAGCAACCAATTTTTAAATTATTCTTGTAAAAGCAAGTTTACTATTTAGTAAAAAGGGTTATCAAAGAGTTTTTATACTGAAAATGCCTCTTTCCCATAAATTTCAAGAATACTAATTCCAAGCTTTTGTGTTGCCAAAATTCATTAGTGTGGACCAAAATAACATGCTTGCAATGTTCAAAAATCACTTTTAAAGATGAAACATGATACTCTAATCCATTTTTGATAAACATTTCAGATTTTAGCTATTATATTATCAAATTTTGCAACACTGTGATTGTGAAATTCTTGAAACAAAAATCTGAGATTTCTTGCCAAACAATAAAACCATGTTCTAGCATCATATTGTTCACTTTAATTAAAATTTAGGCACTTTAACCAATTTTAACCCCACATTCTAAATAAACTCAAAATTTAAGCAACAACACAAATACCTCTAATAATGCATTCCAAATCACTAAAATGTAAGAATTATTGAAATAGAATAGCTATTCTTACCCAAATTAAAGAATTGAAGCACTTTGAAAAAGAATCCCCAAATTTGGAAAACTAGGGTTCTTGAGTAGTGTCAATTGATCGGTAGCAAGAAGAGAGTTCTTGGAGTGGATCTTGAATAATGTAGGGTAGGATCGATACACCAAAACAAGAGTTAAACGGAGAAGGAAAAAGTGGCGCTTGGTAGTGGAATGGTGGCGCCTGGCAGTGAGGAAGGAGGAGGAGAAATCTGTCGAATTCGAATGAAGGGAAAGAAGGGATTTTGGGATTAAAATCCCGATCCAGAACCGGGTCTGGACCCTGACCCGCCAGGTCGAGCGCCACATTGGCGCTTGAAGGCCAATTTCAGCGCCGCATAGTGTATGCGGCGCTTGATCTGTTTCTGGAATTTTCTAAGTCCGAGAGTGGCGCGGCTAGTGGCGCTGGAAGGCACTTTTTGGCGCCACACAGTGTGTGTGGCGCCAAGTCTGACCTTGAGCAATTTTCAGGTCTGGAGGTGGTGCGAATTGTGGCGCATGGACGCCGATTTGGGCGCCACCAAGTCGTTGTGGTGCCTGTTCTGCAATTCTCGAGTCCACCTGGCGCCAGAGTGGCGCTCACAGGCTCATTTGGGCGCCGCAGACAAGTTGTGGCGCCTGAACTGAGTTTTGATGACTCGAATTCCCAGCTCAAATCCAGTCAGAATGTTGGCCAATTCACTTCCTAAGATTAGCAAGTCAAAACTTAGCATATACAACCTCTCTAACTCCCCCGGATCATTCTTCTCCTTAATTAAACACAATCGTTCCATATAGATTTTCCTCTTCAATACTTTCACGGAGTCCACTTGCACGTTAAGCTCAATTACCAAGCACACTCACTTATACCATTTCTTAATATTTTGCTACTTTGTTTCGTTTCATCTTATTATTACATCTGCTATTATTCATGTCTATTTCATATCATATGACTATTATTCAAATTTATTGAACATGCCTTACTTGAATTATTAAAACAAATGTGCAATTAGCATAAAATAAAATCCAAAGCAACATAATTAACTAAGGCATAACTGACATATAACATAAGCAATAACATGCCAAGATAATTTAAACTCGAATTTAAAGATATAAGCACACTCGAAATATAAAACATAAACAACACACACATTAATATCTAATACGTAAATTTTAATTTTTCATTCATTTTTAATTTAAAATTTTTATAATCTTAATTTATTAAATATAAGCCTATAATTCAAATAAACTGCAATGCATTCATTTTAATAAGCAAATTTAAATAAGCAAAGGCTTAAAATTAATTTGTTCGATGAATTTAACTTCATCTCCAAAATAATGTTTAAGTGTTTGACCATTTACAGTGAATTCCCTTTTATCTTCAGCTTTTAACACTACTGCACCATTATCTAGTACTTTCACAATTTTAAAAGGCCCCGACCATTTTGTTTTTAATTTTCCAGGAAACAACTTAAACCTAGAGTTATATAATAGCACTAATTGACCAGCTTCAAACACCTTAGGCCGGAGTAACTTGTCATGATAAAGTTTTGTCCTTTCCTTGGAAATTAGAGCATTGTCATATGCATGATGCCTAATTTCTTCTAATTCATTAAGATTAACTTTTCTTTTCTCTTGAGCTTCTTTAAATTCAAAATTTAATTTTTTCATAGCCCATAAGGATTTAAACTCAAGTTCGAAAGGTAAGTGACAAGCTTTACCATAAACTAATTTGAAAGAGGTCTTATCTATAGGTGTCTTAAAAGCTGTCCTATAAGCCCATAGTGCTTCATCTAGCTTAAAAGCCCAATCTTTCTATATTTTCCTCAAGTTTCTTCCAGTATCTTTTTAATCTAACAGTTAGTGACTTCCACCTGACCATTGGCTTGGGGATGATAGGGTGTTGTTATCCTATGATGAACATGAAATCTAGATAGCAATTGATTAACAGCCCTATTGACAAAGTGAGATCCACCATCACTAATGATCGCTTACGGCACACCAAAACGGGTAAAAATTTGCTTTTTTAGAAATTTAATCACTTGTTTAGAATCATTTAAAGCACATGCTTCAGATTTTACCCATTTCGGCACATATTCTACAGCAACTAGAATATATAATTTCCCATTAGATGGTGGGAACGGACCCATAAAATCAATTCCCCACAAATCAAACAACTCAACAGGAATTATTCCTTTTTAAAGGCATTTCATCTCTTTTAGTTATGTTACCGGCCCTTTAACATACATCACATTTTTGCACAAAAATTCTAGCATCACGATAAATGTTAGGCCAATATAAACCACCTTCAAGTACCTTGTGAGCTGTCCTATTTGGTCCAACATGTCCTCCTCCAAGTCCTTCGTGGCATGCTTTTAAAACTTTCTCAAAGTCCTCATCCGGGATGCATCTCCTTATGATTTGATCTGCACAAAGTCTAAATAAATACGGCTCATCCCAAATAAAGTATTTTGCATCCGTTTTAAACTTTTGCTTTTGACTATGCCATTTTAAATGATCAGGAATTAAACCACATCCTAAATAATTTACAAAATCAGAAAACCATGGGCCAGAGGAAGTATTATTTATTAAATATAAATTTTCATCAGGAAATGAATTATTTATTAATTTTTCTTCCCCTTTTTCATGTTCCAATCTCGATAAGTGATCGGCCACAGGATTTTCATCGCCTTTTCTACTTTAATCTCTAACTCAAATTCCTGCAACAATAACACCCATCGAATTAACTGTGGTTTTGCATCTTTCTTTGTAAATAAATATTTAATAGCAGCATGATCAGTGTAAACTACAGTCTTAGAGCCAATCAGATATGGTCTAAATTTTTTGCATGCATACACAACAGATAATAATTCTTTTTCAGTAATAGAATAATTTCGTTGTGCAGAATTTAAAGCCTGACTAGCATAATAAATAACATGTAGCTTTTTATCCTTTCGTTGATCCATTACTGCTCCAACGGCGAAGTCACTTGCATCACTCATAATTTCAAATAGTAGGCTCCAGTCTGGCGGTTGAATAATTGATGCAGTCACCAATGCTTCTTTAATCCTATTGAATGCCTCAGCGCACTCATTAGTAAAATCAAATTCAACATCTTTACATAACAATTTAAACAGAGGCAGTGCAATTATAGAAAAATTCTTTATAAACCTTCTATCGAATCCAGCATGTCCCAGAAAACTCCTTAAAGTTTTAAGATTATTAGGAGGTGGGATTTTAGCAATCACTTCTACCATAGCCTTATCAACTTCAATGCCATTTTTAGAAATTCTATGTCCCAAGACAATGCCTTCATTAACCATAAAATGACATTTTTCCCAATTAAGAACTAGATTTGACTCCTCACATCGAATTAAAACTTTTTCAAGATTAATTAAACATGTTTCAAAGTCAGATCCAAATACAGAAAAATCATCCATAAATACCTCGATGCATGTCTCAATTAAATCAGAAAATATGGACATCATGCATCTTTGAAAAGTAGCTGGTGCATTACACAAACCAAATGGCATTCTCCTATATGCAAATGTACCATAGGGGCATGTAAATGCAGTCTTATCTTGATCCTCAGGTGCAATTGGAACTTGATTATAACCAGAATAACCATCTAAAAAGAAATAAAACGCATGCCCAGCTAAATGTTCTAACATTTGATCAATAAAAGGCAGTGGGAAATGATTTTTCCTAGTTTTATCATTCAATCTCCTATAATCAATACAAACACGCCATCCAGTAGTAGGTCTAGTAGGTACTAATTCACCATTTTCATTTCTAATCATAGTCATACCTCCCTTTTTAGGCACTACTTGTACTGGACTCACCCACTTACTATCAGAAATAGGATAAATAATACCTGAATCGAGTAGTTTGATCACCTCTGCCCTTACAGCTTCTTGTAAACGAGGATTCAGTCTCCTTTGGGGCTGTCTCACTGGCTTGCCATCTTCCTCCATATAGATCCCGTGTGTACATAATGCTGGACTCAATTCTTTGAAATCAGCTATCGTCCAACCTATTGCTCTGCCATGCTTACTCAACACTTGGGTTAATGCATTTAATTGATCATCACTTAATTTATTACTTGCAATAACAGGTAATGTATCATTCTCACCAAGAAAAACATACCTCAAGTGTGATGGCAGCTCTTTCAAAGTCAATGTAGGTGGCTTTTCAACAGATGGAACTAATTTGGACTCTTCTATAGCACATGCTACTTGTAAAGGCAATTGTCCCTCACACTTATTGTCAGCTAGGACCTCCAAATTTTCCTCTAACTGCTCAAATTTTATATAGGGATCATGTCTAGCAAAGAACTCTCTCTCAATCACCTCATCCTTTTGATAGACAGCTGTGACTCTATTACATGAGTAAGTATCAGAACTAGCATGTTGTGTTTTAGTTGTTTTAGAAATATCAAACGACACTTGTTCATTACCTACTTTAAGCGTGATTTTACCATCATCCATATCAACCATAGCCCGCCCAGTTTGTAAAAATGGTCTACCTAAAATCAGAGGGAAAATGAAGCTCTCTTGTAACACCCCGGATTTGATAACCCAGGCCGGGATGTCACCGCCGCATTTCCCTAGTAAGACACGGCTTCCCGAGCTCGCTAAGGAAATGCAAGGCTTGTGGGTATGAAAAAGATTTAAAAACATTTCAAGATTTAGTCCGGAAATTTATAATATTTAGTACGATAGTAGAAATTATCACGTACGGAAAATAAATAAAGTAAGTGCAGCGGAAAGTAAAAATCACGGCCAACATGGCCAAATCCTCGGGTTTAACAGACCCGGTAAAAACAGTACGATGCAGAAATTTAAAATGTTCATAAATAATTCCCCCAAGTGCATGCGTATGCGTCACTCGACATACTCTGTAAAAGAAAAATGACAACGGTTGTCAGTATAAAAATATACTGAGTAAGTTAATCCCTAACTAACAAATAAAAGGGGTTACAAGTGTTTAAACTAAAGATTTCGCTTATCGTACGAGAATTTAAAAATACATGATTTATTAGCAGCGGAAAAACATGATTAAAGAACTTAATTTAAAAAGCGGAATTTAAAGCATAATTTAAGATGCATAAAAATTTAAATACGTAATTGAAGACAGGATAAATACGATTTAAGCATAATGAAACACTCACACGAGTCTTTTACTTTTCATCCCGTAAACTAAGAAGAGGACACCATACCGGGAGATCACTAACGAGGCAATCTCAACATAGGACCACTAACGAGGCAGTCCAAACAATGGGAGACCACTAACGAGGCAGTCTCAAAGATAGTAGGACCACTAACGAGGCGATCCAAAAAGATAGTAGGACCACTAACGAGGCGATCCACAAATACAGCGCGCGAGATCACTAACGAGGCAATCTCAGATAGTAAGGAGACCACTAACGAGGCAGTCTCAAAGATAATGATAGTATGAAGATCGGCTCAGCCTAGTGAACGGGATTTTTCGAAAGTTCGTATTTCAAAGTTATCAAATGGTCGATATCGCGTTTTCATAGTTCGAGTTTTCTCAAGTTCGAAAAATCCTATTCGAGGCAGTTCACGCCTTTCTTAATTTAAAATTCGTTTCTCCTCCAAAAATTCTGAAACTTGGCCAGTAATTCAAAAACACACACACGAACAACTTTCATGTTTTAAGTTTTTGGAAATAAGGTTCCAAAGTGAGTTGAAATTTGAGTTTATTGCAAAGAATAATTTACGTCTTAAAAACTGTTTTCGTCACAGGTTCGTGTAACGCCGATTAAAAATTCATTTCAAAACCAATCGATGTGAAATTTTTACAGTAACTACACGACACATTAAGGAACAACTTTCATGTTTTAAGTTTTTGGAAATAATGAATTCTTGGTACTCAAAAATCGTGTGCAACTCACTGCATACTCATGGCCCTTAAAACGAATTCAAAACAGTTCTAAAAACTTGGCCGATTGACATATCAAATGAACACCAAAATTCGTGAAATTTTGTAGGCATAATCTAGACACAATTATCTACAACTTTTGTTTAGAAATGCAAAGTTAAATCATTCGAAAAATGGGTGAAAAACATGCATCAAGTTGAATGAAGGAATCTGTCACAGATTTAAATCGTTCGGTGTGAAACAGAAAGTTCATGGCGAAAATTGGGATAGCAAAACTTAATGTCAATGGCTGAAATTTGGACACAAGATAGATAAAGGTGTTAGGAACAACTTTTATGTTGAAAAGTTTTCGGTTTGAATTCCCGAAGGTCGAGTTTTTGGCGAGTCTTTAAAATTGGACGAAAATAGGGTTTTTGAAAACCGATTTTTGTTACAAGCCTATACCTCGAGATTTAAACAACAAGCAACCACGAAAATTTGTGAGTAAGGTGTTAACTTACTTAGATTGATGATAGGGTCGCTGGATTGGGTTTCCGGACGTCCTAGGGTCACGACGAACGGCCAACTTCTCCGATCGCTTTTTGTTCGTTTTCCGACGGGAAATCGTAGTAAGGAAAAAGGGTTAGAATATGAGTTTCTGAGATCTATGGACGAATTGAAACGTTGCACAATGGCTTACCAAGAGTCTAGAGGGCAGGGGCTTGTCCCGGTCGTCCCGTCGTCGCCGGAATACTTGCCGGAAAGTGGTGTCGAAAGAGTTTCGAACTTGGAGAGGGAATTGAGGGTGGAGGCTGAATGTTTACTGAAAACCTAGGGTTTGGGGCGCCCCTAGGGTATTCTTAAGCCTTCCCCAAGGCTGAGATTCGATTGTCATGGTTAGGGGTGTGGTTTTTGGCAAGAAAATCGCCATGGAAGGAAAGTTTACACTTTCAGCACCTCTGGCGCGCTGGTGGCGCGCACCTAAGCTTTTGTCCGCGCGGAGCACGCGTGCCAGGCCTGGCGTCGCGACGCCCTTGGCCGCGCGGTGGCCGCGCGGCGGCGCGCGGACAGCGCGGGCCGGCCGGACCGGCCGGTTCGGCTCCGCGTGTTCCGTCGGGTCTTTCCTTGCTTTCCCCTATCGATTTTCTACGTGTTAGCTCGATTCCTTGGGTCGTCTCTAGTCCGAAATCCTTTCCTTAATCTCGTTACGAGTTCGGCTTATCGCTCGCAACATTTCCGTATCCTAATTGGCCTAGTCTAAATTGGTTCCAACTTCCCCTATCGTCCTTGTGGTCTAATTCGTGATGTATTTTGTGATTTATTTCGTGACTGAACTTAGAAATTAGTTCTAAGCTGCCTACGTACCCTGTGAAGGGATCAAGTCATGACGTAGTTCAAAACAATTTGAATTTGTTTTTCCTCGGGTGTTACATCCTCCCCCCCTTAAGAATACAGTTATGTCCCCATAACTGTGGTCGGGTCGTCTTGGAAGAGGGTAGGGTAACGTTGCCTCATGTCGGCTTCCAATTCCCAGGTTGCCGTCTCCGTCTCGTGGTTGGACCACAGGACCTTGACCATCTTTACAGTTTTATTCCTTGTCACCCTTTCCTTGTAGTCGAGTATTTGCACCGGGGTTTCCTCATAGGTCAAGTCATCATCCAATTCGATTACGTCCGGTTGGAGTACATGCGACGTGTCGGGCACATACTTCTTTAGTTGGGGGTCGTGGAACACACTGTGGTCACGAGTAAACGGTGGTGGGGTCGTTAGTTAACATGCCGCTCTCATTTCCCTACGGAATTTCTTAGGGTCCCTACGTATTTACGTCCCGGGGGTTTCCCGTAGTCCTGCGAAAGGAGGGCGTGAGGCAATTCCGCCGTCCTTGCCCGGAATAATGCCAGGCGATGCCCCCTGTCGACGTATTTCTCTGTCAATGTATGCCCGGGTTCAGCGAGGAGCGTATAGCGAAAGAGATTGAGCAGAACAAGAAAGATAAAACTCCACCCGGGTCCCGCGCGGTGGCCGCGCGTTGGCGCGCGGGGAGCGCGCGGCAACCCCTGTTCGAAAAAAATAGGGCTCGCGCTCCGCGCGAGCCACTTCCTCCATTTCCCATCCGAGATCACACCCCCAATTCTCTCTAAATCCGGCGAGTTACCTTCCTTTTTGCTCGATTTCGACTTCAATTTCACTCATCCAGGTACGATTCTACTAAACCCACTTCCTAATTTCAACTTTTATGTTTTGAATGATTCGATTTGTGAAGAGATTTAGGAAATTAGGGTTTGTGTACAAAAATTGGGGGTTTATGATTTTTAGGCTTGATTTGTGCAATTTAGCAAGTGTATGTGGCAATTGTTGTTACTCTTGTTGCCTTGCCTATGTTTATGTTATAATGTGTTTATGTTTTTGGCAAATTCTTGTTGAATTCGAATCCTTAGAAAGGCTATGAAGTTATTGATACTTGGTTGCTGTTGGGGTGTGATTATGGGCTCGTTCCCTCGTTGTTTAGTGCTGTAGGATTTGCCGTATTGTTATTAGAATGATTGTTTCGTTCTGTGGGCGACTTCCGTGTGTTGTTAGGAACTTAGGTTTTGGTTTATTGTGCACATAACGTGTTCGACGAAATGCCACATAGGGTTTAGGCACTAGTTTTAGCATATTCTTTGTCTAGGTCACCTCCTGGTTGGTCTTAGTAAACGGTAGGATTTGTTGTTCTTACGGTACATTCACGTTGGAACTATATATTAATGCCCTGTTTGTATTTTCGCTTGACTTCTGTGTGAGACTTAGCCTTATAGTTGGTGTTTGGTAACTTGCAGGATGTTGCTATTTTTGTGGGTCGTTTTGGCGTCTCTCATGTGCTCTCCGAGGACTAGGAGACGGGTTGCTGATGAGGCTGGCCCCAGTCATGCTGCTCCGGCGATGCCGGATTTCGACGAGAGCGGGTCAGAGGAGGATGAGGTGCAGAGGGGCCCGCGTCTCAGGGGCCTCCCGGACGAGGTGCGTCCTCACCGGCATGACAGGTTCCGGTTTAGGACGAGGGCTGCCCAGGACTTTTATTTCGACGAGCTTCGTCGAAACAGGTCTTACGTCCCTGAGAGAGGCATATATCCTCTTCATATGGGCGATGACAGGGTCAGTGCGGTCTTGGAGTATTTACAGTGGACTGGTCTGGCACGTCACCCCGAGGGCGTCGCCTCCGGTTATTTGGCTATGGAGGTTATTGCCAACATCGGCGGTCTCGGGGAGGGTGACGATCTATCCCGGGTATGGGTCCGTGGTCGCTATCTCGACTTCAGTGCTCGGGCGATCAACGTCTATTTTGGCTTGCCCGACGATGGCGTGTTCCGGCCCCAGCCTGAGGGGCGCGTTCTTGCTCCTGCGTGGAACACCTTATGCACCCTAGTGCCTCCTACGTTCGAGCACAGTCATGAGCTTCGTTTGACGTCGGTGGACTCCCCTTGGCGAGAGCTCGCTCAGCTGTGGTTCGGGCGTGTCCGGCCGATGTCCCGGAGCCACATTGTCTTGGACCACGTCTACGAGACCATTTGCTTCATCGCGCGGGACGGTAGGGTGAATGTAGGGGCTTGCATCGAGGACAACTTGCGGGGTATGCGCAGAGGACGAGGGAGTAGGGTGATTACCCATGTTCACCTCATCTGTGGGTTGTGCGCGGCACAGGGGATTCGCACTACACCGGAGACAGATCCGTACGACCTAGCACCTGGCCGTTGCTACCGTATTCCGTCTTATGCTGAGCGGCGTATGTAACACCCCGGATTTGATAACCCAGGCCGGGATGCCACCGCCACACCTCCCTAGCGAGACACGGTTTCTCCGAGCTCACTAAAGAGATGTAAGGCTATGGTTTTTCAGGATTTAAAATATTCAAGTAGCCCATTCATAGATAGTTTAAAAATACTACATCAGAGTTGTAGCGAGAATATATATAAGTACGCAGCGGAAGTAAAGTGTATGCAGCGGAATTTGAAATATAGGGCCGACATGGCCAAACCACGGGTTAAACAGACCCGTTCATGCAAGTCATGTAAAATAAATAATTAAGTGTCCAAACGATCCCCCAATGAATGATCATGCTTCGTACTCTGTAGCAGAAAAAAAATGAACAACGGGTTTTATCAGTATTATAAAATACTGAGTAAGTTAATCCTTACATGACAATAAAGGGGTTAGATTTTTAGTAATTAAGATAAAACTTTTTGCCATGCATAAAAACATTTTAAAAAGAATGCGAAGATAATGCATACTTTAAAGACACATTTAAATTTCATAATTTAAAACTTAAGCATGGGCAATTATTTAAGACATGATTTAAAAGCATGAATAATGCCGTAAGAAAGTAATTAAAAATTTGAGCTTTAAAAATTTTCACCGATACGCTACCATCAAAACGATTTTTAAATTTAGCCGGCAATCCGGCGGCCGCAGCCAATTTCGTAAAATCTCAGCTTTTAGAATATTTCCCGTTACGCCATTATCTCAACAATATATAGCCGGTGATCCGGCGGCCTCAGCCAATTTCATAAGTAACATCTCATCTAGCCGGTGATCCGGCGGCCGCAGCCTATACGCCATACCCAGTACCACTCCGTCGAGCCTCGAGTAACCCATACGGATACACTCGAGAGGGTAGGCAGTTGGTCTCTTGTGACCAAATACGCCATATCCAGTACCGCTCCGTCGAGCCTCGAGTAACCCATGCGGATACACTCGAGAGGATAGGCCAAGATAATAACGGCAGATATCAATAGTAACAGTTAGCCGGTGATCCGGCGGCCTCAGCCAATTTCATAAGTAACATGTCATTTTAGCCGGTAATCCGGCGGCCGCAGCCTATACGCCATACCCAGTACCACTCCGTCGAGCCTCGAGTAACCCATACGGATACACTCGAGAGGGTAGGCAGTTGGTCTCTTGTGACCAAATATGCCATATCCAGTACCGCTCCGTCGAGCCTCGAGTAACCCATACGGATACACTCGAGAGGATAGGCAGAATATAAGTTGCCGTGTTGTTGATTTTTCGCGCGTGATAGTCATAGCCGTTTTGGCACAAATTGCACAATTAGGAGGGCACCCTGCAGAGCACTCACCCCCTAAATTTTATGTAACCGATATCGTTTCAACTTTAGTATAACGGGACTTTCAAAAGTATAGCTTTTATCGTATCACAAGATCTCGATCGTTGTTTAAAAGATTTCAAAAATCGATCGATGTCACAGTTTGCGCCTTTTTGGTTTAAAAATCCATTTCTTAGGCGATTGTTCTGAAATTTTCACAGTAGCTCAAAAACATCCCAACGAACAACTTTCGTGTTTTAAGTTTTTCGGAAAAACGATGGGAAGCATGTCAAAAATCAAGTTTTCTTCAGAATCAAAAAGCTGTCAGGATTCAGGTTTGACAACGTTAAAAGATTTGACTTTTTGACATATCAAATGGACTTCAAAAATTCTGAAATTTTACAGAGACATACTAGACATGATTTCCAACAACTTTTGTTTAGATCATGGAGATTGATTCGGACTAGAAATGATAGGAATAAGCTCATCAAGATCGGCTATGAAATCTGTCATCCTTTGACAATTCTTAAAACGCAGAATATGTCCGATACGATTTGGGGTATCAAGACTTGATGAAAATTTCTAAAATTTTTACACAATATAGATCATGATCTTTGGATCAAAATCTTAGTTTTGAGTTTTCAGGTTTGAACACTCGAAGTAAGAGTTTTGCTCGTTGAGTTTGATTAAGAAATCTGTCAAGGTTCTTGACATCGGTTCTAACGCAGATTGGATCGGCTCGAGTTCGGAGGTTCAAATCTCAACGAAAAATTCTAAAAACTTGCAGAAATGTTCTAAGCTCATAGATCTACAACTTTCATGTTCAATACCAATCCTAGATCGGCCTAGATCCAAGGTCAAAATGGCTAACAAGATTGAGAATGAAATCTGTCCAAGTTCTAAGATTCAGATTTAATGCTCTTCGGTTTTGGGTTGGTTTCACGTTTCAAATCAACATGAAAAATTCCAAAATTTTTACAGTAGCTAGATTAATGTCTTAGGAACACTTTTCATGTTTTGAGTTTTATTGTTTGAGCAGCTTTAGAGGTTCGAAAAATTCATACAAAAACGCTGCACCGGGGGTTTTTCTTGTTGACAGATTTCAGAGTTTTTAAAACTCTATGTTTGGTTGCATTTTAAGTCACCCAAAACCATAGTAAGGTTAACTTACAGTGGGGATGATGTTTAGGAAGTCACGGGGTCGTCCGGAATCCACGGGATGTCACGAACGAATCTCTTCCACCCGATCTATTCTTCCCTTGGCTCCGATTTGTGTTTGAATACGAAGATTCGTAAGTTAGGATGATGTTTATGATCTTAAAATCATATGGAAACTTGAATAACATCTTACCAACAATCCTAAGCCTGCAATCCTTGATCTACATACTTCCTTGGTTGGATTTGGTTGCCGGAAACTCGTCGGAAAGTCGCCGGAAGTTCGTCGGAAGAGTGTTTGGCTTAGGAAGAGATTTGGGAGAGTTTTTGGGGTAAATGGTTGATGAGGATAGCTGAAAATGGAGATGGGACTCCATACATAACGTCCAAAAGATGCCACACCCGTGATAGATCGGGATTCCTCACTTGGGCCCCGAAAATGGGCGAGAAAGTCGCCAAAACGCGACAAGGTGTTGCTGTCAGGACCTTGGCGCGGGGTTGGCGCGCGAATCGGCCAAAAGCCGCGCCGGGTGCGCGCCGCCGAACGCGACAACGCGTCTTTCGTCCCGGCGTGGGGTTGGCGCGCTAAACTAAGGTTTCCCGCGCCGGGTGCGCGCCGAACCCGCCTGGGCTTCGGTCCGGGCGGTGTCGTGCGATCCGTCGTGCTTTTCCTCCTCTCTTTCGAACTTCTGTCTTCCTACATTTTCGGGCTCGATTTTTCGGGTCATTCTCGGATCATAAATTCTTATCTTAAGTTTATCTCGACTCAAATGAACTTCATGTTAAAATCTTAAATCCGTCGGTCTTGGTTTCGTCGGCTTTCAATTCGTCGTCTTTTGATTCCCGTGTAATAACTTGTATCATTAAATTTCTTTCGACTTCACGGGTTCTTGGAATTAAAATTCTTTTCCTTCATGAATTTAATTCCAATTATTTTTACTCAATTCATGGAATGTCTTCGGGCTTCCTTTCCCTCTTTTATTCCATTTTGAATTTAAATCTATCGGCGTTTTATTTCCGAGCAATAATTTATTGTGATAAATTATTTTCTTCTTCTCGGAAATATTTCAACATTGATCGGAATAAATTTTTATTCCCTTGGACGTTGATAAAAATCTGGGGTGTTACACTCTCCCCCCCTTAAGAATCAACTTCGTCCCCGAAGTTGTGCTTCGGCTTTTCTCGCGCGAAGAGTTATGGTCCTTTTTGTTTACTATTTGCGATATTGTGTTATTGAATTATTGTTTGATTATTGTTTGATTATTGTTTGATTATTGGTTGATTATTGTTTGATTGTTGATCATCGTTTGTTGTTTGATTATTGTTTGAGTTCTGTGGCTGGTCAGGTTTAATGGTCACTTCCTTTCTCTTGTTAATATTCTCTATCCGCGTTCGGCAGTCACGTAGCCGATGACCAAATCGACCACACCGAAAGCACGCTCCGGGCTTAGGGCATTCCCTCGCATAATGTGGGTTACCACATTTTGGGCACGGTGGCGTATAGTCACCAGGGTTGTAAACCATCCCTCTGTTTCTTCCACCGTTGCCTTGAGGTGGTCTATTCGGGCCTCCCCGAATATGGTTCATTCCTAAGTAGTTATCGGTTCTGTGGTCTCGTTTTCTCTTGTCTTGCCCTTGGTTGATTAGTGCTTTCCCCAAGGCAACCACAGCTTCCTCTATAGCTCTTAATTGGCCACTTAAGTTCTTAGGCATAGAGGCTACTTCCCCTCTTTGATTGGTTGCACTATCGTCTTGCACCGGTTCATCGGGTTGTCGTAGCTCTTCATTGGTGTTGGGTGGGATGGGCGGAAAAATAAATTTATTCCATGAGTTTCTAAGTGATCAAGATCTAGGACTAAGGCAAAGTTAGTCTTAAGTTGGCGCTTCTAAGTCAAGACTCAAGTCGAGTTCTAAGGTAGGAGTGTTTCTTATTACCGATAGTTCACATTAAAAGAGTTAGTGCAAATATTTATGTATGCATATGCATATGTGATCCCCCCAAATAAAAAAAAAAAATTTTATGCATGCATTTATTTATCCATGGGTTTTAAAAATAAATTTATTCCATGGATAGATTAAAATAAGGATAAAAGGTTTGGGCCACTATATTGGGCCGAAAGAAATAAAGTATTTGGGCTTTAAATAAAAACAAGGCTATTGGGCCAAGATAATTTCTTGGGCCCCCAAAAAAAAAATTTTGGGCTAAAAATTTGGGTCTTAACTTCAAAATAATAATTGGGATCTTTAAAATATATTATTAGTTTAGAAATGATAACTTTAAAAATAATAACACTTAAAAATAATAGTTTAAAAATATTCCGAACTCTTTAAAATAGTAGTTTTAAAATATTCCGGGCTCTGATACCACTCTGGTATCAGATATTTTCTTTAAAATAAATAGCTTTAAAATAGTCTGGGCTCTGATACCATTCTGTAACACCCCGGATTTGATAACCCAGGCCGGGATGCCACCGCCACACCTCCCTAGCGAGACACGGTTTCTCCGAGCTCACTAAAGAGATGTAAGGCTATGGTTTTTCAGGATTTAAAATATTCAAGTAGCCCATTCATAGATAGTTTAAAAATACTACATCAGAGTTGTAGCGAGAATATATATAAGTACGCAGCGGAAGTAAAGTGTATGCAGCGGAATTTGAAATATAGGGCCGACATGGCCAAACCACGGGTTAAACAGACCCGTTCATGCAAGTCATGTAAAATAAATAATTAAGTGTCCAAACGATCCCCCAATGAATGATCATGCTTCGTACTCTGTAGCAGAAAAAAAATGAACAACGGGTTTTATCAGTATTATAAAATACTGAGTAAGTTAATCCTTACATGACAATAAAGGGGTTAGATTTTTAGTAATTAAGATAAAACTTTTTGCCATGCATAAAAACATTTTAAAAAGAATGCGAAGATAATGCATACTTTAAAGACACATTTAAATTTCATAATTTAAAACTTAAGCATGGGCAATTATTTAAGACATGATTTAAAAGCATGAATAATGCCGTAAGAAAGTAATTAAAAATTTGAGCTTTAAAAATTTTCACCGATACGCTACCATCAAAACGATTTTTAAATTTAGCCGGCAATCCGGCGGCCGCAGCCAATTTCGTAAAATCTCAGCTTTTAGAATATTTCCCGTTACGCCATTATCTCAACAATATATAGCCGGTGATCCGGCGGCCTCAGCCAATTTCATAAGTAACATCTCATCTAGCCGGTGATCCGGCGGCCGCAGCCTATACGCCATACCCAGTACCACTCCGTCGAGCCTCGAGTAACCCATACGGATACACTCGAGAGGGTAGGCAGTTGGTCTCTTGTGACCAAATACGCCATATCCAGTACCGCTCCGTCGAGCCTCGAGTAACCCATGCGGATACACTCGAGAGGATAGGCCAAGATAATAACGGCAGATATCAATAGTAACAGTTAGCCGGTGATCCGGCGGCCTCAGCCAATTTCATAAGTAACATGTCATTTTAGCCGGTAATCCGGCGGCCGCAGCCTATACGCCATACCCAGTACCACTCCGTCGAGCCTCGAGTAACCCATACGGATACACTCGAGAGGGTAGGCAGTTGGTCTCTTGTGACCAAATATGCCATATCCAGTACCGCTCCGTCGAGCCTCGAGTAACCCATACGGATACACTCGAGAGGATAGGCAGAATATAAGTTGCCGTGTTGTTGATTTTTCGCGCGTGATAGTCATAGCCGTTTTGGCACAAATTGCACAATTAGGAGGGCACCCTGCAGAGCACTCACCCCCTAAATTTTATGTAACCGATATCGTTTCAACTTTAGTATAACGGGACTTTCAAAAGTATAGCTTTTATCGTATCACAAGATCTCGATCGTTGTTTAAAAGATTTCAAAAATCGATCGATGTCACAGTTTGCGCCTTTTTGGTTTAAAAATCCATTTCTTAGGCGATTGTTCTGAAATTTTCACAGTAGCTCAAAAACATCCCAACGAACAACTTTCGTGTTTTAAGTTTTTCGGAAAAACGATGGGAAGCATGTCAAAAATCAAGTTTTCTTCAGAATCAAAAAGCTGTCAGGATTCAGGTTTGACAACGTTAAAAGATTTGACTTTTTGACATATCAAATGGACTTCAAAAATTCTGAAATTTTACAGAGACATACTAGACATGATTTCCAACAACTTTTGTTTAGATCATGGAGATTGATTCGGACTAGAAATGATAGGAATAAGCTCATCAAGATCGGCTATGAAATCTGTCATCCTTTGACAATTCTTAAAAACGCAGAATATGTCCGATACGATTTGGGGTATCAAGACTTGATGAAAATTTCTAAAATTTTTACACAATATAGATCATGATCTTTGGATCAAAATCTTAGTTTTGAGTTTTCAGGTTTGAACACTCGAAGTAAGAGTTTTGCTCGTTGAGTTTGATTAAGAAATCTGTCAAGGTTCTTGACATCGGTTCTAACGCAGATTGGATCGGCTCGAGTTCGGAGGTTCAAATCTCAACGAAAAATTCTAAAAACTTGCAGAAATGTTCTAAGCTCATAGATCTACAACTTTCATGTTCAATACCAATCCTAGATCGGCCTAGATCCAAGGTCAAAATGGCTAACAAGATTGAGAATGAAATCTGTCCAAGTTCTAAGATTCAGATTTAATGCTCTTCGGTTTTGGGTTGGTTTCACGTTTCAAATCAACATGAAAAATTCCAAAATTTTTACAGTAGCTAGATTAATGTCTTAGGAACACTTTTCATGTTTTGAGTTTTATTGTTTGAGCAGCTTTAGAGGTTCGAAAAATTCATACAAAAACGCTGCACCGGGGGTTTTTCTTGTTGACAGATTTCAGAGTTTTTAAAACTCTATGTTTGGTTGCATTTTAAGTCACCCAAAACCATAGTAAGGTTAACTTACAGTGGGGATGATGTTTAGGAAGTCACGGGGTCGTCCGGAATCCACGGGATGTCACGAACGAATCTCTTCCACCCGATCTATTCTTCCCTTGGCTCCGATTTGTGTTTGAATACGAAGATTCGTAAGTTAGGATGATGTTTATGATCTTAAAATCATATGGAAACTTGAATAACATCTTACCAACAATCCTAAGCCTGCAATCCTTGATCTACATACTTCCTTGGTTGGATTTGGTTGCCGGAAACTCGTCGGAAAGTCGCCGGAAGTTCGTCGGAAGAGTGTTTGGCTTAGGAAGAGATTTGGGAGAGTTTTTGGGGTAAATGGTTGATGAGGATAGCTGAAAATGGAGATGGGACTCCATACATAACGTCCAAAAGATGCCACACCCGTGATAGATCGGGATTCCTCACTTGGGCCCCGAAAATGGGCGAGAAAGTCGCCAAAACGCGACAAGGTGTTGCTGTCAGGACCTTGGCGCGGGGTTGGCGCGCGAATCGGCCAAAAGCCGCGCCGGGTGCGCGCCGCCGAACGCGACAACGCGTCTTTCGTCCCGGCGTGGGGTTGGCGCGCTAAACTAAGGTTTCCCGCGCCGGGTGCGCGCCGAACCCGCCTGGGCTTCGGTCCGGGCGGTGTCGTGCGATCCGTCGTGCTTTTCCTCCTCTCTTTCGAACTTCTGTCTTCCTACATTTTCGGGCTCGATTTTTCGGGTCATTCTCGGATCATAAATTCTTATCTTAAGTTTATCTCGACTCAAATGAACTTCATGTTAAAATCTTAAATCCGTCGGTCTTGGTTTCGTCGGCTTTCAATTCGTCGTCTTTTGATTCCCGTGTAATAACTTGTATCATTAAATTTCTTTCGACTTCACGGGTTCTTGGAATTAAAATTCTTTTCCTTCATGAATTTAATTCCAATTATTTTTACTCAATTCATGGAATGTCTTCGGGCTTCCTTTCCCTCTTTTATTCCATTTTGAATTTAAATCTATCGGCGTTTTATTTCCGAGCAATAATTTATTGTGATAAATTATTTTCTTCTTCTCGGAAATATTTCAACATTGATCGGAATAAATTTTTATTCCCTTGGACGTTGATAAAAATCTGGGGTGTTACAGCGTAGCGCCTTACGTCGTGGGGCTCCCCGTGCTGTACTTCGCCCGCAGCCTGATGACGGCGGCCTGATCCTCGTTGTACCACCGGAGCAGCCACCCCCTCCTCCAGTGGTTCCACCTCCTGCTGGGGCACCTCCTGCCGTGGCACCTCAGGGGCAGGAGATGATTCAGATGCTGCAGATGATGCAGGAGATGCGGGTCGGTATGGACGCCGGGTTTGCAGCTGGGCAGGCTCGTTATGACGCCCTCGACGCTAGGTTGGACCTCTATCAGACCCGCATGGACTCGTTTGCTACGAGGCAGGCTCAGCAGCAGGCCACCATGTCCGACATGTACGCCTATGTGCGGCAGATGGACGACTTCATGCGCCGACAGTCCCCGCCTCCCGATCAGTGATGTCTCCCTTTGGTTTCGTGTTTTCGTTTAGGTTTTGCGTTTAGACGTACTTTGTTTAGGCTCCTCCTTATGAGGACGTTGATGTTGCCTGGTGTTTGTGATTTATATTTTCGTTATGTTGTTGCTTAGTTAGGTGTTGGTCATGTGTTGGTTGTGTGCTGCTGTTTCAGAACCATGGTTTAATTGTTCTGTCCATTTTATGGTTTGAGATGTTCTGGATTCACTATTACCTTCCTATAGTGTCCGCATGTGTGTGGATTGCCCAATAATACCTACGCCGTTGCTTGACTAAATCGCTTGGTTAAATTAGCGTGATAAGATACACGGGATTAGAGTTTATATGTGGAGTGTATATTGTTGCTCTTAAGGGAAATTTTTTTTTTTTTTTTTTTTTAATTGAGCGAAGATTAGTCTTTTAAATGGGTATCAATTTATCAGGGTTTTCTTGTAAAGGTTGTTGGAATTTATTTATTTATATGTACGTATTTTATTATCTTTATTATTATTATTTCCATTGTTATTATTTTTATATTTTTATTTTCATTTATTATTAGTATTATTATTATTATATTATTATTATTATTATTATTATTATTATTATTATTATTTTTATTATTTTTTTTTTTTTGTAGGTTTCCCTCCTTGATTATGGTAGTTAAAGAACTAAATAAAATGCATGGAATAAATTTAAATAGGCTTGTATTTTATTACTCAAGAATTTTGGTTTACAAGCATTCGAAATAGAAATAGCAATGGTGCATCAGTATGGATCCCTAAATCTAGGGTGACTAGGCAGGTATATCCTCGATGGGATCGTCCTCGTCGCTGGATATGTCAATGGGAATGGGCGTCCCCACCGGGCTCGGGCTCGGAGGGAAGATGTCGGCCTCTAGGCCCAGTAGCTCAGCTGCTAAGTGTCCTATTTGCATCATCAGTTCGTTATCCTTGTTTTGGAGCGCAACCACTAGTGTTTGGAGTTCGGCGACTTGGGCCTTGAGTTGGGTTATTTCGTGATGGTCAGCTTCCCTAAGATTTCTCAGATAGTCCACGTTACTCTCTAGATGCCCCACTCGAGCTTTGAAGTGATTGACATGCTGTTGGGACTCGAGGTATGCATTGGTCAGTTTCATCATCAGGTTGGTCATGTTCGCGTTCGGTTCGGCCATCTATTGTCAACAAGGTAGGTTAGAGTTAGACGTTTTTCAGGTAACGTTAAGGTATGCATAAATTTAAATCTATATGCAACATGCAAGTGCAAGTCCCTTCCCCATAAAATTTAGTTTAAAATAAATTGCTAAAGATTGGGCCTCTATAGTGGGCCAAAATTTAATATTTCTTGGGCTAAGATTTGGGCTATGTAAAAAGGATTATAGATTTTTGGGCTAAAAATAGTACTAGTAGTCAAATAAATAATTTTAAAAGAAATAACACTTGGGCTTAAAAATATTGGTTTAAAATAATAGTAGTAGCTTTAAAAATTTTCCGGGCTCTGATACCAACTTGTAACACCCCGGATTTGATAACCCAGGCCGGGATGTCACCGCCGCATTTCCCTAGTAAGACACGGCTTCCCGAGCTCGCTAAGGAAATGCAAGGCTTGTGGGTATGAAAAAGATTTAAAAACATTTCAAGATTTAGTCCGGAAATTTATAATATTTAGTACGATAGTAGAAATTATCACGTACGGAAAATAAATAAAGTAAGTGCAGCGGAAAGTAAAAATCACGGCCAACATGGCCAAATCCTCGGGTTTAACAGACCCGGTAAAAACAGTACGATGCAGAAATTTAAAATGTTCATAAATAATTCCCCCAAGTGCATGCGTATGCGTCACTCGACATACTCTGTAAAAGAAAAATGACAACGGTTGTCAGTATAAAAATATATTGAGTAAGTTAATCCCTAACTAACAAATAAAAGGGGTTACAAGTGTTTAAACTAAAGATTTCGCTTATCGTACGAGAATTTAAAAATACATGATTTATTAGCAGCGGAAAAACATGATTAAAGAACTTAATTTAAAAAGCGGAATTTAAAGCATAATTTAAGATGCATAAAAATTTAAATACGTAATTTGAGACAGGATAAATACGATTTAAGCATAATGAAACACTCACACGAGTCTTTTACTTTTCATCCCGTAAACTAAGAAGAGGACACCATACCGGGAGATCACTAACGAGGCAATCTCAACATAGGACCACTAACGAGGCAGTCCAAACAATGGGAGACCACTAACGAGGCAGTCTCAAAGATAGTAGGACCACTAACGAGGCGATCCAAAAAGATAGTAGGACCACTAACGAGGCGATCCACAAATACAGCGCGCGAGATCACTAACGAGGCAATCTCAGATAGTAAGGAGACCACTAACGAGGCAGTCTCAAAGATAATAGTATGAAGATCGGCTCAGCCTAGTGAACGGGATTTTTCGAAAGTTCGTATTTCAAAGTTATCAAATGGTCGATATCGCGTTTTCATAGTTCGAGTTTTCTCAAGTTCGAAAAATCCTATTCGAGGCAGTTCACGCCTTTCTTAATTTAAAATTCGTTTCTCCTCCAAAAATTCTGAAACTTGGCCAGTAATTCAAAAACACACACACGAACAACTTTCATGTTTTAAGTTTTTGGAAATAAGGTTCCGAAGTGAGTTGAAATTTGAGTTTATTGCAAAGAATAATTTACGTCTTAAAAACTGTTTTCGTCACAGGTTCGTGTAACGCCGATTAAAAATTCATTTCAAAACCAATCGATGTGAAATTTTTACAGTAACTACACGACACATTAAGGAACAACTTTCATGTTTTAAGTTTTTGGAAATAATGAATTCTTGGTACTCAAAAATCGTGTGCAACTCACTGCATACTCATGGCCCTTAAAACGAATTCAAAACAGTTCTAAAAACTTGGCCGATTGACATATCAAATGAACACCAAAATTCGTGAAATTTTGTAGGCATAATCTAGACACAATTATCTACAACTTTTATTTAGAAATGCAAAGTTAAATCATTCGAAAAATGGGTGAAAAACATGCATCAAGTTGAATGAAGGAATCTGTCACAGATTTAAATCGTTCGGTGTGAAACAGAAAGTTCATGGCGAAAATTGGGATAGCAAAACTTAATGTCAATGGCTGAAATTTGGACACAAGATAGATAAAGGTGTTAGGAACAACTTTTATGTTGAAAAGTTTTCGGTTTGAATTTCCGAAGGTCGAGTTTTTGGCGAGTCTTTAAAATTGGACGAAAATAGGGTTTTTGAAAACCGATTTTTGTTACAAGCCTATATCTCGAGATTTAAACAACAAACAACCACGAAAATTTGTGAGTAAGGTGTTAACTTACTTAGATTGATGATAGGGTCGCTGGATTGGGTTTCCGGACGTCCTAGGGTCACGACGAACGGCCAACTTCTCCGATCGCTTTTTGTTCGTTTTCCGACGGGAAATCGTAGTAAGGAAAAAGGGTTAGATTATGAGTTTCTGAGATCTATGGACGAATTGAAACGTTGCACAATGGCTTACCAAGAGTCTAGAGGGCAGGGGCTTGTCACGGTCGTCCCGTCGTCGCCGGAATACTTGCCGGAAAGTGGTGTCGAAAGAGTTTCGAACTTGGAGAGGGAATTGAGGGTGGAGGCTGAATGTTTACTGAAAACCTAGGGTTTGGGGCGCCCCTAGGGTATTCTTAAGCCTTCCCCAAGGCTGAGATTCGATTGCCATGGTTAGGGGTGTGGTTTTTGGCAAGAAAATCGCCATGGAAGGAAAGTTTACACTTTCAGCACCTCTGGCGCGCTGGTGGCGCGCACCTAAGCTTTTGTCCGCGCGGAGCACGCGTGCCAGGCCTGGCGTCGCGACGCCCTTGGCCGCGCGGTGGCCGCGCGGCGGCGCGCGGACAGCGTGGGCCGGCCGGACCGGCCGGTTCGGCTCCGCGTGTTCCGTCGGGTCTTTCCTTGCTTTCCCCTATCGATTTTCTACGTGTTAGCTCGATTCCTTGGGTCGTCTCTAGTCCGAAATCCTTTCCTTAATCTCGTTACGAGTTCGGCTTATCGCTCGCAACATTTCCGTATCCTAATTGGCCTAGTCTAAATTGGTTCCAACTTCCCCTATCGTCCTTGTGGTCTAATTCGTGATGTATTTTGTGATTTATTTCGTGACTGAACTTAGAAATTAGTTCTAAGCTGCCTACGTACCCTGTGAAGGGATCAAGTCATGACGTAGTTCAAAACAATTTGAATTTGTTTTTCCTCGGGTGTTACATCTCTACTTGGACAGGAACATCCTCCATAATACCTAAAGGTGTCCTAATGGATCTATCAGCAAGCTGTAGCTGCATCATAGTAGGCTTTACAACTCCTACTCCAAGTTCCCTAAAAACATGTAAAGGCATCAAATTAATGTTAGAGCCAAGGTCACAAAGAGCTTTATTGAATTCTTTAGTGCCAATAATGCACGGAATATTGTAACTCCCTGGATTTTTTTGTTTAGTCGGTTGCCTTCTCTATAGGATTGCACTACACTCCCCTGTCAGTGTCACTTTCTCTTCATCATCTACACTCCTCTTTTTTGATAGGTTTTTTTTAGAAACTTAGCATAAATGGGCATTTGTGCTATAGCATCAGCAAAAGGAATGTCAATTTTTAAATTTTAAAATACTTCTTAAAAATTTAGCAAAGTCTTTTATCTTCCTTAGCCTTTTTAAGACGCTGCGGATATGGAATAGGTGGCTGATCTGGCTTGATTGGCACATTAGACTTTCCCTTATCCTTAATCTTGTCAACACTAAGTCCCTCACTCTCCTTAGGCTCATCAGTATTTTTCTGCTGACTTACTTCCTCTGTATCCTCAATTTGATCCTCTACAGTATCAGCTGAAACCTCTGGGTCATCTAATGTAGGGTAAGGATTAGATAGCTCCTTTTTGTTCCTTAAAGTGATAGCTTTACATTGTCCCTTTGGATTAGGGTCAGGCATACTTGGTAGTGTTCCTTGCTGTCTATTTGAAGTATTCCTAGCAATCTGACCAACTTGGAATTCTAGATTTCTCATTGAGGCTTGCATTTGATTAATTGTCTGATGTTGTGATACAATTGTATTCATTAACTCTTTTAAATTGACCTCATCTCTTTCTTGTTCTGTTGCAGCTGTTGTTGAGGTTGAAAGTTTCTAGGCTGCTGATTTGGGTAGAAGGGTTGATTTTGATTTCTATTTTGATTAAAGTTTTGATTTTGATTCAGATTTTGGTTTTGGAAATTTTGATTTTGGTTTTGTGGGTAAGGTGGACTGTTATTTTGTGGGTAAGTGTTTTGCTGAAATTGAGAATTTTGATTTTTATAGAAGTTTTGGTTTTGAGGACGGTTTTGGTTGAAGTTTTGCTGCCTACTTTCCATGTAATTTACATCTTCTACTTGCTTCTCAGTCCCCTCACACTGCATAGTCTCTTGAAGTCCTCGATCGAGCAGGTGACAGGCTGATGATTCATGAGGTCCATGACAAATCCCTCATCTCACAACCTTATTTTGACCTTTCTTAGGTGAAGCAACTTCTCTCATCAGAGCATCTAACTTAGAATCCATAGCAACTGTCTTTTCTACCTCATATAACCCCACTTTTGATTTGTTTCTAGCATTTTTCTTATCAGGAAATTTTTTCATGTTAGATATCTTTTTCTCTATTATTTCCTTAGCTCGAGATGGTCCAATGGATAGAAATGAATCCCCAGCTGCTGCATCTAACAAGTTCCTCCAGTGATCCAAAAGACCATTGTAGAAAAAGTGCATCTGCTGCCAATCTTCAAAGCTATGATTTGGACATCTTTCCAGTAAGGTGTTGTATCTATCCCATGCATCAAGTAAAGTCTCGTCCTCATCTTGCACAAATTCCTTTATCTTTTCTTGCAACTTTAAAACCTTAGAAGGTGGGAAGAACTGCTCTAAGAATGCCTCTAACATCTTATCCCAAGTAGTAACATCTCTTAATTGAAGTGAATTATACCAAGTTTTAGCTTTGTCCCTAAGTGAAAATGAGAAAAATCTTAACTTAATTTCATCACTAGTAACTCCATTTATGTTCACAGTGTCACAATAATCCAGGAAATTTCTTATGTGTTCTATAGCATCATTAGTAGGAGCTCCATTATGTTGGTTTTCCTGAACTATTGTGATTAGTGCTGGTTGAAGCGTAAAACTTAACGCATCTACATCTGGCCTTGGAGTTCGATTAAGCAGATTTCCACTAGTTCCTTGTAAATGTTCCTCAATAGTCATTTCAGCATATTCTATATCGCAACCATTACCTCCATTGTTATCTCTATTATTTTCATTATTTTCTTCCATATTTGATCCACTAATTGATTAGTCTGAACTGTCAGAATCCCAATCGTTGGAGGATAGTCCTCTTCATCAGAAGATGAATTAATAAATACTTCCAACTGGACAGGTCTCCGTCTTTTTCCTAATCTAATCGCTCTTAGAGTACATTCAATTTCTGGATCATAAGTTATTTCTGCTTGTTTGCTTCGCACTGCAATTAATAAAATAAAAATAAAATAAGTAATAGTTAAATTAATATTTAACTTATTTAAATTTAATATAATAAACTAAAAACAATAAAAAATTCACAATAAAATCCCCGGCAACGGCGCCAAAAACTTGATGAATAATTTTCATTACTCATATTTTACCACAAGCGGATGGTTGCCATCAAGTAATAAAATCGGTGAATAACCGAATCGAACCCAAGGGAATTTCAAAATATTATTTCATTCTGGAAAAAGTTTTAATTGTTTTTAAGTTTATTAAATATATTTTATATTTTAAAAAAGTTCATTTAATTCTAGAGTTGATTAAATTAAAATAATGACATTAAATTAAAAAATAAAGCAAGTTAAAATTTAAAATTAATACAAATACAAATGGGATATGTTTGTGATATTTTAAATATTGCCATCTTTATAATAAAGTGAAATTGCATAATGATTTAGCATTTTCCAATGTCTAAAAAGATCAATTTCTTCAAATTTAATTATTTTATAAAGATTAAAAATATAGTAATTTCCTAAAAATTCATATTATGCTTAAACGGACTTCGTGGAAGCTAATTAAATTGTCTAACATTCTACAATTATCATTCTAGGCCTACATTTGAGTCTTTTCCAAGCATACAAATTTCCCTAAACTGATTAAAAGACACATTTCATTTCCCAAATCAGCGTGTGCATGCCGGCATCCATTTTTAATGTAATTTATTCCCAAGACCGGTACTAAAATTTAGATTCTACTTTTATCTCCCGATTTAGCAAAGCAGAAACAACATAGATTAGATTCTAACATCCTTAAGCATGAATCCAGATTTAATATAAACACAAAGATTATATTATTACTTCCATAAAGAAATAAATTCGTACTTCAAAGTGATTCTGAATTCCCGTTCTAGAACACTTCTAACACGAACAACCCAGAAATCCGTCTACAATTCGAAACAAAATATTTGGCAACTCAATCCCAGTCGAGGGAAGGAGTATATGGACGGATTTCGAGGTCTTGGAACTCATATTTTCGTCCAAAGTAACCCTAGCAGCCCCCTCTGCTCTCAAATTCTCTCTTCACTTCTCCCAAAACCCGAAAACACCAAGTTCTTGCTTTCCGACCGCTTTTCGGCGACGAAACCCGACCAAGGAGGCGTGGAGAACAGGGATTTGAGGATTCCAGATTTGTTGGTGAGTGTTCTTAAGTTTTCCCACATCTTTTCAAGTCCTAAAATTCGATCTAACCCTAGATTTTTACTTTCGATTCCGATTCGTGGCCAAAGGAGGAAGAATCGTGTTGAGGAAATCCGTTCGTGACAATCCGTAGATTCCGGACGACCCCGAGACTATCTAGAACTCATATCAAGTAAGATAATGCCTTACATATCAATATCGGTGGCTTAGGATCATTCGAAACATTAGTTTTAATCAAAACATTAAAATCGAACTTAAAAGATTCACTTTTGCACATTTTCTGAGATCGAACGAAAAACCCATTTCGAGAATCCGAAACGAAAAACTCCGAACTAGAGATTTGTTCCTAACATCTTAATCTAGGTTGTGTCAACATTTCAGGCATTTTCATCATGTTTGGTACCCCAAAATGTGTCGGACATTTTCTGAGTTGCATGTCTTTTTCGAAAAACTTGACAGCGTGCCTAGACGAACTTGATGTGCATTTCTCTATCATTTTCGGTCAAACCTAATCCTTGGTGTAAAAATAAAAGTTGTAGATAATTGTCTCAAGATTATGCCTGTAAAATTTCGTGCATTTTCATTAATGTTTGAATAGTCAAAACTCGATTTGAACAGACTGTGTTTTTGAAGAAAACTGAGACAGATTTTGAATTCAAACTTAATGAATTAATCTGATTTAATCCGTAATGATTTTGCATAAAACGCCTCTAATAAAACTTGCTTATTTTGGTGTCGTTTAAGTGCTTGTAAATTTTCATAAATATTGGAGGTCGTTTGCTATGCCAAAAACCTGTTTGAAAATCAGTGCGCTGTTTTAGAAAAGTTGACAGATTTTATGTTTTGAGGAGATCGTAAAATTTCTCTTGCTTCCTCACCTAATTTCTGAAAACGCAAAACATGAAAGTTATTCGTTGGCATGTTTTTGAGTCGCTGTACGAATGTCAAGTCAATTGCCTTTAAGATGAATTTTTAAATTGAAATGGCGTAAACTGTGGCAATAACTTTGGTTGATATGTTGAAAAAATTTGACTTTTTGAAACACACGATTTGTGAGCTACGTCTAAACAATTAAAACAATTTTTTTCAAAAACTCGTTAATCTAGGCTCAGCTAGATCTCCACGTAAAGTAGGGGGTGAGTGCTCTGCAGGGTGCCCCTCTATCTTGAAATTCGTGGATGATGTAACACCCCGGTTTTTGGTCACCCAGGTCGGGGTGTCACCGCCACACCTCCCTAGCGAGACACGGTTTCTCCGAGCTCACTAAAGAGATGCAAGGCTATGGTTTTTCAGAATTTAAAACATTCAAACAGCCCATTCATATATAATTTAAAAATAATACATCAAAGTTGCAGCGGAAAATAATATTTACATAAATGTATCGCAGCGGAATTTAAATATAGGGCCAACATGGCCTAATCACGGGTTAAACAGGCCCGTTCATGCAAGATCTAGTCTAATACAAAAATTCAAAATAATATATCATCCCAACGTCCCGTGTATGCATATGACGATGCATAATTCTCAACTCTGAAAGAACAAGAAAAAGAAAATATGGTTTTGGTCAGCACTACGTGCTGAGTAAGTTAACACAAACATGATTAAGGGGTTCCAAAGCCCTTATTTAGATTTTGAGAAAACATGCACACAACACCACATCATTTAGCTTATTTATCTAACAATAATTAAATGGCATAATTTAAAGGATGGAGATTTCATAAGATCATAAATATAATTCGCAAAGTAAAACGATTGCAAGACATACTTTAAGGCATAACATAAAGGGAACAATTTTTCGAGTCTTCTAGTTTCATATCTCATGTCTCATGTTTCAAGTTTATATTTCAATCGCCATTCGGCAAGTTTTATTTATCAATTGCCTTCCGGCAAGCACTATATTTCAATTGCCTTTCGGCAAGCAGGATATTTCAATTGCCATTCGGCAAGTTTTATTTATCAATTGCCTTCCGGCAAGCACTATATTTCAATTGCCTTTCGGCAAGCAGGATATTTCAATTGCCTTTCGGCAAGCATTATATTTCATGTGTATTATATTTCAAAGGAATTCCCAATCATTTAAACCCTAAAGGCTAATTTCATGTTTCGACAAGATTTCAAGGTTTGACTTCCGGTAAACCACTGTTTACTCTAAAATTCGTCTAAATTCAGATTTAATTCCAAAAATTCCGAAATTTCACCACTGACTCAAAAACGTCGAGATGAACAACTTTTGTGTTTTAACTTTTTCAATCCAAGATACCCAAACATGTCAAAAACGTCAATTTTCGCAGAAACACTAATCTGTCCGAATTTTATATGTCACAGTTTAAAGATATTGAGTTCTACCATAGCAAATCAACTCCAAATTTTACGAAATTTTACAGAGACCATCTTATGATGTTTATCTACAACTTTCGTGTTCGGCATAAGATCTACATCGGCCTAGAACCTATGTCAAAAACGGGATCAAGATCGGACCTAAGTTCTGTCAAGAATTTTAAGATCTAGTTTCAAGCAGTTCGGTTTCGGCCGGTTTTCATATATCAAATCATCACGAAAGATTCTGAAATTTTACGGAGGTGTTCTTAACGCATAGATCTACAACTCTAATGTTCAACGCCAAGCCTAGATCGGTCTAGATCTAAGGTAGAAATCACCAACAAGTTCGAATAAAGAATCTATCATCGTTTCAAGATCTAAACCACAGGCAGGTCTATTCGTGGTCGTTTTCGGATATCAAAACACGATGAAAAATTATGAAAATTTTACAGTAGATAGATCTAAGCCTTAGGAATGTTTTTCGTGTTTTAAGTTTTCGCGTTTGAGGTCGTTTTAAGGTTCGGAAAAATTAGACAAAACTGTTGCACCGTTGGAAATCACATGTGGACAGATTTACGAAAGATTTGATTAAGTTTCTAGATTTTAATATTTTAACTACTCCCAAACCCGTGTAAGTGTTAACTTACAGAGTTTACGAACGTCCGGGATCGTCTATTCGAAGGCATGGCTTCCAGTCCACCGTTTCTCCTCTCCGTTCGTCGGGTTCTACGATCTAGATCCAATACGAGGTGTAGAAGAGAAAAGAAGATGATTATGATTCGTTTTCGAATCGTTTATTGAACAAGGATTGGATCGAACTTACCACGACTATGGAGATCTGTAGAAATTTCGTCCAACAGCGTTCGTCTTGATTTTGTGCCTCCGACGACTCCGGATTTAGGGTTTCGAATGTGTAGAAGGTTGTAGGGTTTCGTAAAAGTATTCGGAGCTCCTAGGAGGTCTTATTTATAGATATCTAAGACCTAGGGCGTCCAAAATCTGACCCCAAGGGTCTTGGGTCGAGAGATGTTCAACCGAAAGTCAAAAAATCCGCGTTCGGGCGAGAGATTCACGCAACGGGCAAATCTGTCGCTTGGCGCGGCCGTGGCGCGCCCTTCCCCTTGTGACCGCGCGGCCACCGCGCCGAACTCGCCTGGGCTTCGGTCCGGGCGGGTCGTGCGATCCGTCGTGCTTTTCCTCCTCTCTTTCGGACTTCTATCCTTCTACGCTCCCATTTTATGATCTTCGGGGTATCTTCGGGTTCCGATTTCCTATCTTAATTTTATTCGGATCTAAATTTATATTTGGACTCGAGTTATTGAGTCTATCGGTGTCGGGTCCCCGTGTAACCATTTATTCGATTAAATTGTCTTCGGCTTCCCGGGTTCTCGGAATTTTGTTTCCTTTTTAATTTAAATTCCATTTCTCATTTCCTCTACATTTATTTCTTTATTTATTATATTTATTTTATTTATTGTATTTATTTTATGTTGGAAAATTTTCGGGTATTACAGTCTACCCTCCTTAAGAATCAACTTCGTCCTCGAAGTTGTGTTTCGGCTTTTCTCGTGCTAAAGTCTTTTTGTTTGTTTTATCATTTTGTGACTGAACTTAGAATTAAAACTTCTAAGCTGCCTATGTACCCGGTGAAGGGATCAAGTCATGACGTAGTTCAAAAAAAATTTATTTGGGATACATATTGCCGAGCCAAAATAAAATAATGCAACTACTTTATTACGGGGTATCACATCCTCTCCCCCTTAGGACTCCAGTTATGTCCCCATAACTGCCTATTCAGTACTCTCGAGAGGTTTCGGGTTTTGGTCTTTATTCTGCTGGTACTGGTGCCGTTGGTTGTTGCCACCTTGACCGTCTGGGTTTCGTGGTTGCTTAAGCCGAGTAGTCACATCCTCTCTCTTGTCAATGTTCTCTTTCCGTGTCCGGCAATCACGCAGCTGATGACCATGTCGACCACATCGAAGGCATGCTCCAGGCTGAGGGCATCCTCTCGCATAATGCGGTTTACCACACTTTGGACATGGTGACGCATAGTCACAATGGTTGAAGACGATCCCCTTTTTCTCCCCATTGTCATTTCGATGTTGTCCTTTCGAGTTTCCATCGAAACGGTCCTTATCCACCTTGCACTCTCCTTGTGGTCCTTGGTTAGCCTCATCTACCGGTTTCCGTTTCAGTCCTTGGACTCGTGCAACCGCTACCGCACGATCATAAACCGTCTGCAGGTTCGTGAATTGTCCTACTGCAAGTATCTCCCGGATACTAAGGTTCAGACTCATCTCAAATTTCTGAGCCTTGTCAGTGTCGGTTGGCACTAGCCTCGTAGCAAATCGTACTAGCTCCTTAAACCGGGTGTAATACTCCTGCACCGTCCGTCCCTCTTGCTTCAGTGATAAAAACTCTTCGTACATTGCCGCCTTGGTGCTCATGGGGTAGAATCGATCCCTTAGATCCTCCTTAAGTTTAGTCCACGAATAAGCTTCATCAGCTTCCTCTAAATTCCTCTGGAGGTCTTGCCACCACTCATCGGCTTCGCCTCCTAAGTAGTAGGTTGCTACTCGTGTCTTTGCCTCATCAGGACATTTGATAGCATCCAAGAGCTTATCAAATGTACGGATCCACCCCTCTAGTTTGGCGGGATCCTCCTGCCCATCATAACGTGGTGGTTGATAGGGATTCACCAACGCTAGATAGTTGGTTTGAGCTACGGGCGGAGGTATTGCTGCAGGTGTCCTATGCACCTCCGTATTTCCTAATGCTACTAGGAATCCCTCTATCGTTTTTAAACGTGCTTCCATATTATTGGGCGCTTGAGGCACTTGCTCTCCTAGGTTCTGAGGACTTTCACTGTTGTTGGGCGTGTTGGAAAGGTTAGCGTCAGTGCCGTTTGGACTCACCTTCCTTGGTTTCCTCTTAGGCGCCATTTTCTGTTATAACGTGTATAGATTAGCTTATCTTGGTTTAGATAGATCGCTCGAACAAGACGTTTCGTAAATTTCAAATTTCGAATTTTCGGATTTGTTGTTTGGGAAACCAAACAAGATTTTTTTGGAATAAAGAGTGTTTTAATAAAACTTGATTTTTATTGTTCCACATGAGGAAATTTTCTAACTCGTACAAGAGTAGGAATGGCTAAGGCCGAGAATTCGTAGGTGTGCGCTTAGATGAACGCGATCTAGAACTAAGGCAAGATCAGTCTCTAGTGAGCGTGTCTAATTTGATGTCAAGCGTCTAAGTCATCTAGTGCAAGCAAAAGATCTAAGTTAATATTCGCCAAGATTCTAGGTTAACTTCGCCAAAATTCTAAGTTAAAATTCGCCAAGATTCTAAGTTCTCTACATAAAAGAGATGCAATATGCAAATGCGAATGATGATTTCCCCCCCAAAAATAATTTATGCACTATATATATATTTCTCCCATGGGTTTTAAAATAAAAATTTCTCCATGGAAATAATACTTTAAAATTTAAAATAATAGTCAAAATATTAATAATAGTTTAAAAATAATAATGGTTTAAAAATAATAGTTTAAAAATAAGGACAATAGTTTAAAAATATTCCGGGCTCTGATACCACTCTGTAACACCCCGGTTTTTGGTCACCCAGGTCGGGGTGTCACCGCCACACCTCCCTAGCGAGACACGGTTTCTCCGAGCTCACTAAAGAGATGCAAGGCTATGGTTTTTCAGAATTTAAAACATTCAAACAACCCATTCATATATAATTTTAAAATAATACATCAAAGTTGCAGCGGAAAATAATATTTACATATATGTATCGCAGCGGAATTTAAATATAGGGCCAACATGGCCTAATCACGGGTTAAACAGGCCCGTTCATGCAAGATCTAGTCTAATACAAAAATTCGAAATAATATATCATCCCAACGTCCCGTGTATGCATATGACGATGCATAATTCTCAACTCTGAAAGAACAAGAAAAAGAAAATATGGTTTTGGTCAGCACTACGTGCTGAGTAAGTTAACACAAACATGATTAAGGGGTTCCAAAGCCCTTATTTGGATTTTGAGAAAACATGCACACAACACCACATCATTTAGCTTATTTATCTAACAATAATTAAATGGCATAATTTAAAGGATAGAGATTTCATAAGATCATAAATATAATTCGCAAAGTAAAACGATTGCAAGACATACTTTAAGGCATAACATAAAGGGAACAATTTTTCGAGTCTTCTAGTTTCATATCTCATGTCTCATGTTTCAAGTTTATATTTCAATCGCCATTCGGCAAGTTTTATTTATCAATTGCCTTCCGGCAAGCACTATATTTCAATTGTCTTTCGGCAAGCAGGATATTTCAATTGCCATTCGGCAAATTTTATTTATCAATTGCCTTCCGGCAAGCACTATATTTCAATTGCCTTTCGGCAAGCAGGATATTTCAATTGCCTTTCGGCAAGCAGGATATTTCAATTGCCTTTCGGCAAGCAGGATATTTCAATTGGCTTTCGGCAAGCATTATATTTCATGTGTATTTTATTTCAAATGAATTCCCAATCATTTAAACCCTAAAGGCTAATTTCATGTTTCGACAAGATTTCAAGGTTTGACTTCCGGTAAACCACTGTTTACTCTAAAATTCGTCTAAATTCAGATTTAATTCCAAAAATTCCTAAATTTCATCACTGACTCAAAAACGTCGAGATGAACAACTTTCGTGTTTTAACGTTTTCAATCCAAGATACCCAAACATGTCAAAAACGTCAATTTTCGCAGAAACACTAATCTGTCCGAATTTTATATGTCACAGTTTAAAGATATCGAGTTCTACCATAGCAAATCAACTCCAAATTTTACGAAATTTTACAGAGACCATCTTAAGATGTTTATCTACAACTTTCGTGTTCGGCAAAAGATCTACATCAGCCTAGAACCTATGTCAAAAACGGGATCAAGATCGGACCTAAGTTCTGTCAAGAATTTTAAGATCTAGTTTCAAGCAGTTCGGTTTCGGCCAGTTTTCATATATCAAATCATCACGAAAGATTCTGAAATTTTACGGAGGTGTTCTTAACGCATAGATCTACAACTCTTATGTTCAACGCCAAGCCTAGATCGGTCCAGATCTAAGGTAGAAATCACCAACAAGTTCGAATAAAGAATCTATCATCGTTTCAAGATCTAAACCACAGGCAGGTCTGTTCGTGGTCATTTTCGGATAACAAAACACGATGAAAAATTATGAAAATTTTACAGTAGATAGATCTAAGCCTTAGGAATGTTTTTCGTGTTTTAAGTTTTCCCGTTTGAGGTCGTTTTAAGGTTCGGAAAAATTAGACAAAACTGTTGCACCGTTGGAAATCACATGTGGACAGACTTACGAAAGATTTGATTAAGTTTCTAGATTTTTAATATTTTAACTACTCCCAAAACCGTGTAAGCATTAACTTACAGAGTTTACGAACGTCCGGGATCGTCTATTCGAAGGCGTGGCTTCCAGTCCACCGTTTCTCCTCTCCGTTCGTCGGGTTCTACGATCTAGATCCAATACGAGGTGTAGAAGAGAAAAGAAGATGATTACGATTCGTTTTCGAATCGTTTATTGAACAAGGATTGGATCGAGACTTACCACGACTATGGAGATCTATAGAAATTTCGTCCAACAGCGTTCGTTTTGGTTTCGTGCCTCCGACGACTCCGGATTTAGGGTTTCGAATGTGTAGAAGGTTGTAGGGTTTCGTAAAAGTATTCGGAGCTCCTAGGAGGTCTTATTTATAGATATCTAAGACCTAGGGCATCCAAAATCTGACCCCAAGGGTCTTGGGTCGAGAGATGTTCAACCGAAAGTCGAAAAATCCGCGTTCGGGCGATAGATTCACGCAACGGGCAAATCTGTCGCTTGGCGCGGCCGTGGCGCGCCCTTCCCCTTGTGACCGCGCGGCCACCGCGCCGAACTCGCCTAGGCTTCGGTCCGGGCGGGTCGTGCGATCCGTCGTGCTTTTCCTCCTCTCTTTCGGACTTCTATCCTTCTACGCTCCCGTTTTATGATCTTCGGGGTATCTTCGGGTTCCGATTTCCTATCTTAATTTTATTCGGATCTAAATTTATATTTGGACTCGAGTTATTGAGTCTATCGGTGTCGGGTCCCCGTGTAACCATTTATTCGATTAAATTGTCTTCGGCTTCCCGGGTTCTCGGAATTTTGTTTCCTTTTTAATTTAAATTCCATTTCTCATTTCCTCTACATTTATTTCTTTATTTATTGTATTTATTTTATGTTGGAAAATTTCCGGGTATTACAGATGAAATGTGAAATACTGTGAAATTGTGTCAAAACGGCCATTGAGAAATTTGTCTACACTCTCGGATGTATCCGAATGGGTTACTCGAGGCTCCGGAGTGGTACTGTGTATGGCGTGATAAGCGGGTTGCTTCGGCAATTTTCCGAAATTCGATATTGAGAAACGAGACACTTGAGAAACTTGGTTGTGGCGTCCTCTTCTTAGTTAACGGGGAAAATTTTTAAAAGACTTGAATTTATATTTATTTATTTATGTCGTTACTTATGCATTTTAAATTATGTCTTTAAATTATGCCTATGCCTTAAATTATAATTTTTAAATTTAATTTAGTTATGAGAACTTATGAATTAAATTATTGTCTAAATATGCATGCTAAAGAAATGAGTTTTATTTTTTTTAATTATTAAATTTTAAAACCCCTTTATTGCTATGTTAGAGATTGTCTTACTCAGTATTCTTTAATACTGATAAATGTTGTTTCATTTCTTCTATTACAAAGTACAGAGCATGAGCAGGCATTTGGGGGGAACTATTTTGGACATTACTTTATTATTCTATATGACTGCATACGGGAATGTTAACCTGTGTTTTGGCCATGTCGGTCCTTTACTTTAATTCCGCTGCATAAACTTAATTATTATTCGTACATGGATGATTAATACTCTATTTTAAATATAAGTACTTCCGGACTTGGTTGTTTTTATACTGTTTTTGAAATACCATTAGCCTTGTACCTCTCAAGTGAGCTCGAATGAAGTCGTGTCTTGCTTGGGAGGTGTGGCGGTGGCATCCCGGCCTGGGTTATCAAATTCGGGGTGTTACATTTTCACTTTGTGAAGAACTTGTATTTCATTTTTGACTGCAATCTCCATATAATTTTTTATTAAAATTTATTGAAAGCCATTGAAATGTTTGAAACAGATTTGGCCAAACAGATTGGGCCATTGAAATGTTTCAAATTTTAGAACGATACTCTGTTCAATTTGCTTCGTTTACCATCTCCAAAAATGACATCTCCACATTCCCTTTGAATGTAGTTAGCTAAGAGGTCCTTTCTTCCAGTCATGTGTCGTGAGCATCCAGAATCAAAATACCATTGATCGTTTCGCTGATGTGCCTGCAACGAAAGAACAGCAAAGCATACAGAATCCTTATTTTTATTTTTAGGTAACCATACCTTCTGCATTCTAAATTTCTTTCAAAGTTCCTGATCAGGCCAAGCGACAGGTCTCCCATTCATAAGATCCCTTAAAATCCGCATACAGGTTTCAGCTGTGTGTCCAGGTAGATTGCAATAAAGACAGTCCCGTTTTCGTCTGGATGACGAGCAATCTTCTTCAGCATAGGATTCTTCATGAGTTGAGGGCAAAAATCCTCCACTCGTGAACTTTGTTTTGCTTGGTGTAGATTGCTTCGTGTACCCTAAACCTGTTTGATCTCCAACACGTTTTCCCATAGAAAGAACTTCATCAAATTTATTTTTACCTTTAGATACCTTTTGAAGCTCATTATTCTTGGCTTTGAGATCATCAAGCTTCTTCTCGATTTCAAGGATTTTGCCTTTAAGTGAGCTGATCTCCTTTTGCAAGACTTCATTTTTCTCAACTTCAAGGTCGTATGCAATACCAACGTCTGCCAGTTGTCCCAGCAGTTTTTTGTTTTCCTGGACCTGCAATCTCAAAGTCCTCTTTAAGCTCATTGTAGTCAGCAAGTAGTTGATCATACTCATCATCGCTTTCACCTGATTCAGAATCAAATTTGTTAGGTGAAAAACATATGGATTTAACAATACCTTCTATTGTAGGGCTTGCAACTCTTGAAGTGAAAGCAACGACTTCATCATCTAATTTTTGTTCTTCTGTGGTTCCTTCATTGTCATCATCGCTTAAAGTTGCTTGCAAAGCCTTCTTCTCTCTTAATTCTCTTCTCTTGGTTGTAGCACATTCAGTTTGAATGTGTCCTCTACCTCCGCATTCATAGCATATCACGGATCCAAATTTATCAGGTTTGCCATAATCCTTCTTTGAAATAAATCGATCAGACTTGCTGCCATCCTTCTTTTTGAAGTCCTTCCGGGGTTGTCTGTCCATCGTCTGAACATCGCTGGAATTACGACCTTGACGTTTGTTGAACTGTTTGGCTCTTCTGTCTTGCAACATCTTGGCTACCTTTCTAGTAATGTAAGATACATCATCTTCAGAGGAATTACCAGAATCTTCTTCCACGTTGAGAGCGATATTCCATATTGACTCTTCTTCTAGGTGGTTCATTTCATAAGTTTGAAGAATTCCAACCAAGCCATCCAAAGTTATAGTATTCAACTTGTCCAATTCTTCCAATGTAGCGACCTTCAGGGCATACTTCTTAGTAAGAGTCCTCAACATCTTCCGGACGAGTTTCTGATTATCGTAAACCAAACCCATGGAATAGGTTTGATTCACGATATCATTGAACCTCCCATAATAGACTGAGATCGATTCGTCCTTCTTCATCTTCAGATTCTCGAACATAGTCTCAACGCGTTGTAGCTTCGTAGCTCGAACATCTTCAGAACCTTCATACACCACTTCAAGTGTTTTCCAAGCATCGTAAGCTTTCGTGTGGTTGGTGACCAGTTGGAACTGCGTCTCATCCATAGCGCTGAAAGTTGCATTAAGAGCAGTATAGTTTCCTTTCTTGGCATCTTTCTCAGCTTGTGTATATTCAGCCTTAGTTGCTGGCCGACTACCAGGTGGATTTGTGGAACCTGCATGAACAGTCTGTGGTCGAACTGGTGCTGTCCAAGCAGTCTCTACCGCATCCCAAACTTCATCTCCAAGTGCCATCAAATGAATTTTCATTCATGTTCTCCAGTAGCGATAATTGGAGCCATCAAATAAAGGTGGTCTAGAAACAGATGCACCGTCTCTACTCATCTTTCAAGATTTCTACAAATCGTCTCTAGTTCGTCAGAGTCTGCCGCTCTGATACCAAGTGTAGGTCCCAGTTAACTATCTTGAGCTATGAGCGCGTCGTTGGCTTGTAGTCTAAACTACACGAGAACAGTTTATATGTGTATGTGCAGAGTGATAAGCGGAAATCGTAAAAACAAGAACAAGAGATTTGGTGACCCAGTTCGATCCAAGTGGATCTACGTCTGGGGGACGCTAATCCAGGTTCTATCACTAACACTCAAAAGATTCTAAACCTAACAAGACTTAAGAACAATCAAAAGACAGACTCTATTACCGAGACGACAATACCGGTAGAACAATCGTAGTCTGGACTCCCCCACAACTCCGATCGCTGGACAACCCGTCCAATCTGATTTCTTGATCGCCAAATCCTTCAGATCTCAGAATCTTGGTGTAGCAGACACACTGAATTGCTCCTTCAGATCTTTCAGAGATTCCTCGCAAGGCACAACCTCCTAAGCTTGATTGATGAAGAATTTCTCCAATTCGGCGAAGCCAATTGGAGCAAGGTGAAGCACGATCTCGATGATTGATTGAAGATTCGTATACAGAGAAGAACAAATCATCAAGACTCAAATATCTCTCAAAAAGAACTCTTATGAAATCTTGGAGAGAAAACAAACTAACTCAAGAGTAAAAATTGCACAATGAAAATTACAACTCAACTAACTAACACAATCGATCAAAAGACTAAAATATATCTCAAAATGTAAAACAAGGATCGATGGAACAACTGGGCGGGCTGAGAACAAAAACTGCCAAAAAGCAGTTACCGAGAAGCGGTTACAACTATGCCAGAACTGCTTTCAGGACAATAGCATCTGCACAAGAGTTTTATTAAGACAACAACAATCTCCCCCACTCTTGTGGAGATGATAATTCCATCACCTAAGGGTGTTGAAACTATCTAAGTCCAAAGAGTATAAGAGAACATAGTAAACCGGTACAAAACATGATCAATAAGTAGGATGTCACAAAGAAGTCTAAACCATATTAGAAACAACATCCATGAAAGCAGTCAGAAAAGATCAACGGTGCAGAGCAGAAAGATAGTTCAGCAGAAATCCAGATTACCTAACTATTACCGACCCGCAATACTAAAAAGTTGTCCAAAAGTTCAGAATCCACAAAAACAGAAATTAACATCCAGTTCAAAGTCATCCAAGCAAAAACATCCACAAAAACATGTTCAATCAGCAGTAAGAGTTTTCAGAAAAAGTTTACCAAAGCAGTTAAGACTGCTTAAAAATACCAGAACCCAATTTAGCCATCCACAAGCCATAAGCTTCCACATCAACACCTACTACTCCCCCATGATGGAATATCACTCCTCATCATTAGGATCAAGGTCCTCATCGCCAGTCTGCATGTTAGAAGTATCAAAAGTATAGGGAAGAGAAGAAATAATTTTCAAATTTTCCCTTTTGATAAGCATGGCCTCCTGACTCCATGCAGTGAGACGCTCATTTTGACGAAGAAGCCGACTCTTAAAAGAGTTCACCAGAGCAGGACCGGACAAGGGAGCTCTCTTGAAATCATTATCCATATTCATGAGGTTCGGTGGAGGATTGTGAGCCTTCAGAGCAACCATTTTGCTATCCTTAATTTTGACTCCAATCGAAATAAGAAAATCCGTGATCAATGCCGGATAGGGAAGCTTAGCTCCAGTTTTAATGCGACCATTGGAGTACCGTAACATTTCTTTCAAAAGGAAATAGCCAAAATTCATTAGTCCCATATGTCGATGAATACAGAGAAGGAGTTTACCCATATTGGAACTAATTTGGGACTGATTCTTCGTTGGAAGAACATTGGAACTGCAAAATTGGTACAGGCAGTAGAACTTCAAAGTGAGGCTAACAACACTGAACTTGCTTCGTCCAAACTCCTTGACCTTCTCATTGGAGATATCAAGAGCCACAGTATGAATGTCCTCAGGCATAAGTTCCAAGCTATCGCTTAGGTCGTCGTTCAGAGGTAGCTTTAACAACGCACATAAAACAGATGGGGTCAGATCATGAAATTTGCCACGTATATAAATCTTACCGAACCAGGCTGAGTTAGGGTTCAGAATTTCCGGATGGAGGTTGGCATAAAACTCTCGAACATGTGAGGGCAAAAACTGAGTAAGGCCTTGAGCCCAGTGTAGAAGATGCCGCTCATCAAGGTAGTCCGGAAGCCAAGAGTGGTGTAATGCGTGTGTTTAAACACTTCCTCCGGTTTGCAATCCCTCTCCTTGAGCACTTCATGAGAGAAATTTCTCATATCCTCTGTGAAATACTTCTTGCTATAGGCCTTCTCCGCATCCAACACAATTGGGGCTTTTCGAGGTTTCTTCGCTGCTGAAGTCACACAGGGGGTTGAGGAGTAGGGGCCTTTCTCTTCCGAGAGGATCTCCTCTGGGGTAGAGAAGTTTGTGAAGGAGCCCGGCGTCTACGACCCTGGTGCGATTCAACAATGTCGTCCATTTCCTCTTGAGTGAGGTCGTGGATGCCTTGATGTGCATACGGAGACAGCGGTGGTTCACCGTGCTCGGCGTTGAGTTCTTGAATAATCTCGTCCACGGCCGCCGGATCAACTGAAGGTTGAGGAGGTGGAGAATCGATAGTAATAGGCTCGGTTTGAGGTGCAGGTTTAGGTGGATTGACGTGCACAACTCCATCGGTTGAAAGAACAAATGTAGAAGGAGGATTAGATGTAGAAGCATTACGGTTTGAGGAATATGGGGGAAAAGGGGATCCCTGTTGCACAGAAGTTAAAATTTCCGCCACCATTCGTTGAATGGATTCAGGATTCAGGCGAATGGGTTGTGGAGACAGCGTCGGAGCAGTTGGCGGAGGAGTATTTGAGTCGGTAGTGGAGGTGGAGTCGTCGAGGTCAGTAATGATCGCCATGAGTGGTGATATTTTGAGTACGCACGACTTGCTATGAGCAGAAAACTAAGAAGAAAGAAAAATTAGAGGAAAGCATATGGAAAAGATGAGGGAATAAGGGACCTTTAATGGAGAAGATAATGGCCGGAAACCGAAGAGGCGGGGAGCAGTTTTCGTAAAACGTGGGCGACGTGACCAGTCTGCAGCAGTTGCAGAGACGACGTGACGTCATCCAGGCTGCCGCGCGTGATGATGGTGTCCCGGACAAGACTTCTCCATTTTGGGCCTGTTTCATTTTTGGGCCTGCAAAGGTAATCTTTAACATTGCAAAATATTAGGCCCAATTATTAAGTAATTTAATTGTGATAAGAGAGGCCCAAGGTAGTCCTTAAGCCTTCGAATTTTTCCCCATCCAATGCCTTCGTTAGAATATCTGCTCGTTGCTCCAACGTCCCAATATGTTCTAACCTGCAAATATTATCTTCCACAAGATCTCGTATAAAATGATAACGAATATCTATATGCTTGCACTTATTGTGTAAAACAGGGTTTTTAGAGATATTTATTGCACTAGTATTGTCACAGAAAACTAAAAAATCATTCTTAATGATACCGTAGTCCTGAAGTAGTTGTTTCATCCAAAGCAGTTGAGAGCAGCAGCATGTGGCAGCAATGTATTCTGCCTCGGCTGTGGATAGAGCTACGATATTTTGCTTTCTCGAATACCAGCTTACTAAATTGTTCCCCAAGTAGAAACATCCTTCTGTAGTAGATTTTCTGTCATCACAGCTACCAGCCCAATCGGAATCGGTATACCCAACTAGATCAAGAGATGATCTTTTAGAAAACCAAATCCCAATATTTAATGAACCCTTTATGTATCTCATTATCCTTCGTATTGCCTTCATATGAGACTCTTTAGGATCCGATTGAAATCTAGCACATACTCCCACACTATATGAAATGTCTGGCCTAGAAGCAGTAAGATAAAGTAAACTTCCAATGATGCTTCTATAAACCTTTTGATCTACTGACTTCCCAGCTTCATCCTTGGTCAGCTTCTCTTGTTGTCCTAAGGACGTCCTGATTACCTTGCAACCATCCATTTCAAATTTCTTTAACATATTCTTTGCATACTTTTCCTGACTTAGAAATATACCATCAGCCTCTTGTTTAACTTGTAGTCCCAAAAAGTAGTGCAACTCTCCCATCATAGACATCTCAAATTCTGATTTCATAGAATTCACAAACTCATCTCTGAGTTTGGCTGATGTCGATCCAAAAACTATGTCGTCGACATATACTTGAGCAACAGTTAAGTGGTCGTCCTGACGCTTAACAAACAACGTCTTATCAGCGTTTCCTCTCTTAAATCCACTGGCAACTAGATACTTTGACAATCTTTCATACCAGGCCCGTGGAGCCTGTTTCAGTCCATATAGGGCACATTTAACACGATAGACATGATTAGGATGCACTGGATCTTCAAATCCAAGCGGTTGTGCAACATAGATCTCTTCCTTAATTTTCCCATTTAGGAAGGCTGTCTTTATATCCATCTGATAGAGCTTAATATCCAATGAACAAGCAATAGCTAAAAGGATCCTTACCGCCTCCATGCGTGCAACAGGTGCGAATGTCTCACCGTAGTCGAGACCCTCAATTTGAGTATATCCTTGTGCAACTAGGCGTGCTTTATTCCTGACTATATTGCCTTTTTCATCGGTTTTGTTTCGGTATACCCACTTAGTGCTGATCACATTAACATTTGGAGGTGGTTCAGTCAGCTCCCAAACGTCATTCCTCTCAAATTGAAGTAGTTCGTCTTGCATGGCAGCAATCCAGTATTCATCCTTCAAGGCTTCTAAAGTGTTCTTAGGCTCTATCTTTGACACAAAACAATTGAAACCAGCTAGTTCCTTGAAATCTATAGCCTTATGTCTAGTCTGCCTCTGTGCCGTAGGATCACCAATGATGTCATCAGTAGAATGATGCTTATGTACTCTTGGCCCTCTTCTATTGCTTTGACCTTCATCTACAGGTTGTTCCTCAGAAACCTGTTCCTCTGTAGTCTCAACATCCACATGACTATCTGAATCCTTATCTTGTTGTTCAGGAATGACCTGTTCATTCTCAACAATAGGCTCATGATTTTGATGAGATAAATGATCATCATCATCATCACACCTGTTATCTATAAGATCAAAATCCTCAAAAACAACATTAGTAGTTTCTATCACCTTCTTAGCATTTAGGAGATATACACGATAAGCTTTTGAAGTATTAGAATATCCAATGAAATAACCATCATCAGATCTAGAATCAAATTTCTTCAAATTTTCTCTATCTCTTAGAACATGACATTTACAACCAAAGATATGAAAGTATTTTACCGTAGGCGTGTTACCTTTCCACAATTGATAAGGGGTAGAATTTGTGTGTGGTCTCAGCATCACACGGTTTGCAATATGGTTGGCTGTGTTAACGGCTTCAGCCCAAAACGTCTTACTCATCGAACTTGTATGCAGTAAGGATCTTGCCATCTCTGGTAGAGTTCTATTCTTTTGCTTGGCCACACCATTTTTTTGAGGAGTTTTAGGGGCTGAATACTCATGTACAATTCCATGTTCATCACAAAAATGGTCGAACGATTGATTTTCGAACTCCTTACCATGGTCAGTTCGAATTCGAGCAATCTTTCTTCGCTTTTCATTCATCAAGCGCAAACTCAAGGCCTCAAAATATTCAAATGATTCGTCTTTTGACCTAAGAAAATGAACCCAAGTAAAGCGAGAATAATCATCTACACAAACTAAAATGTACCTTTTAACATTTAGACTTTCGACTTCGGTAGGTCCCATAAGGTCCATGTGAATTAAGTCCAGGTAGTCCTTCGTGATAATTTCATCAACCTGTTTATGTGTAGAACGAGTCTGCTTTCCCTTGGCACAATCTCTACAAACAGTGAGGTCATTTCGGGGCAGCTTTGGTAACCTTCGAACTGCACTTGAGTTACTTAGCTTGTGTAAAGATCGAAAATTTAGGTGTCCAAGTCGTTTATGCCATAATTTTGTCTGATCAGTGTTGGTAAGTAAAGCCTGAGATGTGTCTTTGTTTAAGATATAACAATTATTCTTCGAACGGCCTCCCTTCATAATGCTATCATCTTGGTCATCAAAAACTTTACGTGAGTGTTTGGTAAAAAGGACCTGTAAATCTTCATCACAAAGTTGACTAATAGAGATAAGATTAGTTGTTAGTCCTTTAACATAGTAAACACGAGAGAGTTTAGAAAGTATCCCATCCTTAACTTTGCCAAAACCAGCTATTTTGCTTCGTTTACCATCTTCAAAAATGACGTCTCCACATTCCCTTTGAATGTAGTTAGCTAAGAGGTCCTTCCTTCCAGTCATGTGTCGTGAGCATCCGGAATCAAAATACCATTGATCGTTTCGCTGATGTGCCTACAACGAAAGAACAGCAAAGCACACAGAATCCTTATTTTTATTTTTAGGTAACCATACCTTCTGCATTCTAAATTTCTTTCGAAGTTCCTGATCAGGCCAAGCGACTGGTCTCCCATTCATAAGATCCCTTAAAATCCACATACAGGTCTCAGCTGTGTGTCCAGGTAGATTGCAATAAAGACAGTCCAGTTTTCGTCTGGATGACGAGCAATCTTCTTCAGCATAGGATTCCTCATGAGTTGAGGGCAAAAATTCTCCACTCGTGAACTTTGTTTTGCTTGGTGTAGATTGCTTCGTGTACCCTAAACCTGTTTGATCTCCAACACGTTTTCCCATAGAAAGAACTTCATCAAGTTTATTTTTACCTTTAGATACCTTTTGAAGCTCATTATTCTTGGCTTTGAGATCATCAAGCTTCTTCTCCATTTCAAGGATTTTGCCTTTAAGTGAGCTGGTCTCCTTTTGCAAGACTTCATTTTTCTCAACTTTAAGGTCGTATGCAATACCAATGTCTGCCAGTTGTCCCAGCAGTTTTTTGTTTTCCTGGACTGCAATCTCAAAGTCCTCTTTAAGCTCATTGTAGTCAGCAAGTAATTGATCATACTCATCATCGCTTTCACCTGAATCAGAATCAAATTTGTTAGGTGAAAAACATATGGATTTAACAATACCTTCTATTGTAGGGCTTGCAACTCTTGAAGTGAAGGCAACGACTTGATCATCTAATTTTTGTTCTTCTGTGGTTCCTTCATTGTCATCATCGCTTAAAGTTGCTTGCAAAGCCTTCTTCTCTCTTAATTCTCTGCTCTTGGTTGTAGCACATTCAGTTTGAATGTGTCCTCTACCTCCGCATTCATAGCATATCACGGATCCAAATTTATCAGGTTTGCCATAATCCTTCTTTGAATTAAATAGATCAGACTTGCTGCCATCCTTCTTTTTGAAGTCTTTCCGGGGTTGTCTGTCCATCGTCTGAACATCGCTGGAATTACGACCTTGACGTTTGTTGAACTGTTTGGCTCTTCTGTCTTGCAACATCTTGGCTACCTTTCTAGTAATGTAAGATACATCATCTTCAGAGGAATTACCAGAATCTTCTTCCACGTTGAGAGCGATATTCCTTATTGACTATTCTTCTAGGTGGTTCATTTCATAAGTTTGAAGAATTCCAACCAAGCCATCCAAAGTTATAGTATTCAACTTGTCCAATTCTTCCAATGTAGCGACCTTCGGGGCATACTTCTTAGTAAGAGTCCTCAACATCTTCCGGACGAGTTTCTGATTATCGTAAACCAAACCCAAGGAATAGGCTTGATTCACGATATCTTTGAACCTCCCATAATAGACTGAGATCAATTCGTCCTTCTTCATCTTCAGATTCTCGAACATAGTCTCAACGCGTTGTAGCTTCGTAGCTCGAACGTCTTCAGAACCTTCATACATCACTTCAAGTGTTTTCGAAGCATCGTAAGCTTTCGTGTGGTTGGTGACCAATTGGAACTGTGTCTCATCCATAGCGCTGAAAATTGCATTAAGAGCAGTATAGTTTCCTTTCTTAGCATCTTTCTCAGCTTGTGTATATTCAGCCTTAGTTGCTGGCCGACTACCAGGTGGATCTGTGGAACCTGCAGGAACAGTCTGTGGTCGAACTGGTGCTGTCCAAGCAGTCTCTACCGCATCCCAAACTTCATCTCCAAGTGCCATCAAATGAATTTTCATTCATGTTCTCCAGTAGCGATAATTGGTGGCATCAAATAAAGGTGGTCTAGAAACAGATGCACCCTCTCTACTCATCTTTCAAGATTTCTACAAATCGTCTCTAGTTCGTCAGAGTCTGCCGCTCTGATACCTAGTGTAGGTCCCAGTTAACTATCTTGAACTATGAGCGCGTCGTTGGCTTGTAGTCTAAACTACACGAGAACAGTTTATATGTGTGTGTGCAGAGTGATAAGCGGAAATCGTAAAAACAAGAACAAGAGATTTGGTGACCCAGTTCGATCCAAGCGGATCTACGTCAGGGGGATGCCAATCCAGGTTCTATCACTAACACTCAAAAGATTCTAAACCTAACAAGACTTAAGAACAATCAAAAGACATACTCTATTACCGAGACGACAATACCGGTAGAACAATCGTAGTCTGGACTCCCCCACAACTCCGATCGCTGGACAACCCGTCCAATCTGATTTCTTGATCGCCAAATCCTTCAGATCTCAGAATCTTGGTGTAGCAGACACACTGAATTGCTCCTTCAAATCTTTCAGAGATTCATCGCAAGGCACAACCTCCTAAGCTTGATTGATGAAGAATTTCTCCAATTCGGCGAAGCCAATTGAAGCAAGGTGAAGCACGATCTCGATGATTGATTGAAGATTCGTATACAGAGAAGAACAAATCATCAAGACTCAAATATCTCTCAAAAAGAACTCTTATGAAATCTTGGAGAGAAAACAAACTAACTCAAGAGTAAAAATTGCACAATGAAAATTACAACTCAACTAACTAACACAATCGATCTAAAGAATAAAATATATCTCAAAATGTAAAATAAGGATCGATGGAACAACTGGGCGGGCTGAGAACAAAAACTGCCAAAAAGCAGTTACCGAGAAGCGGTTACAACTATGCCAGAACTGCTTTCAGGACAAGAGCATCTGCACAAGAGTTTTGTTAAGACAACAACATTATTTTTCCAGGGTTATGAGCTTCAACAATTTCAGTGGGCAAATTCCAGATGCTCTTTTCAATATGGGATCTCTTGTTCACCTATAACAATTTATAATTATTGCTCCTGATTCTGGTGTCATATCTCTCACCCTGCATGAAAACAAATGATGATTTTTGCCCATGACTTTTTCTGCATTTTCAGGTTTCTAGGCAACAACAGGTTGACGTGCTCTCTTCCAATACGTGAGCCATATATTTTATAATGTTCATTTTTCTATTACTTTTCGACTTTCTTCTGTGTAATAAATTTCTTCAGAATTTTTTTTACCATTTTGGGTTGCCTGGTGATTGGACCTGCTTTTTGTGCTAATAATTAGTGGAATATGATTCTACTAATTGTACTCCTATAGTGAATCGTAGAGGCATAAAGCTATAATACTTATTTCTTAATAGCCATCATGATGCCAAGCATGAATTTCTCTAGCAATATGAATTTTTTTTTTTTTGCAGAGTAATAGTTCCAGTTTGAGTCTTGAGAGTGTTTAGAATTTAACTTGCCCAACTGATGAAGTGGATCCTCGCATGCAACAATAGTTGGTCTCTTCTAGAAGTTATTTCATGTTTGGAAGGAAAATTAATAGATAACCTTCCTCCTTTCTGTGTGACAAATTATATTGCTTTATATTTTTATGTTGCAAAATTTTTTTATCACGACCGATTCAGGATAGAATAATAGAGCTGAAGGAAGACAGATAGTAAAGATTGATATTGATGAATATTTTTAGTTTGAGTACCTTCCACCTAAATTTGGTTTCAGACAACTTGAATGTCCACAAGTAACCGTTGATGCAGTTTAAGAAATGTTATAATACATCGTGGAATCTATAAACTATAGCTTGGTTATTTTACTATAAGCAATATAAGTTGATTATAAAATGGAAGGTATGGAGTTCAGGCTTTGAGCTTACTGGCATTCTGGATAGGATATATGGAACTTTCTGGTTTTTAATGATGAACTTTTTGGTTGATTTTTATTGTTGAATAAGTTGGGGATTCTTGAATCTAGGTATAGGTTGTGTAATGTTGGCTTGGTTTTGTTAATTGTTGTGTAAATTTTTGATTGATTCGTATAATTGAGTTCTTGATGTTGGGAGGTTTTGAGAAAAATGAATGTAGTGTTATTATTTGTGTTGAAATTGGATTGTAGAAGGGAGACAAAGGCTTGAATTGCTTGAAAGTTGAAAGATCTCATGAATGTAACTGCTTGAATTACAAATTAGGAGCTTAATTGCTTGTAGCTTGGTAATTTTCCCCATCCTTTCCAACTGTTGTTTGTTGTTTTCTTCTGTTTTGGTGTGGTTTTAAGCAGTCTTGCATACATTTAGTCAAACTTTCAAGCTTTTTATAATTTGTGTGTGTAGTTGGAGACTTATACACAAATTAGGTAGTGTTTAGAAATAACAATAGAGTGCCTCTATTGTTATTTCTAAGCACTTATAGTACCTCTACATCTACATAAGTGTCATATAAGGAAACCACGTGCGCTCACCTACAATTATTTCTTCTTTTTCCATGGCAGTTGTACGTCCTAAATACGTTGTGCATCGCAACTAGAGCAAACCTAAAGGCTCTAATGACTGACTTGGCAATAGTTTAAATTTAAGCATGACACGTAGATATAATATTAGTATTTTTCTTTTATCTTTTGTCAATTCAATCCTAAACTTTTATTTTGTTCCATTTAGTCCTCTTGCCCTGAATCTCCATTGTTATTAAATTAAATTCGTAGGTATTTTTTAAACTCATGTATTTCGCATTTTTTTCTGTTGATTTGCGGGTGTTAGAAAATTCAAGCTCTAAGTAAATTTTATATTGTCTGAATTTGGCTTCCTCAGCCCTTCGTACTTCCCTTTAAACATAATAAATATCATATAGGAAACCCACATACACTTACCTACAATTATTTCTATTTCCTCCATGGGCAGTTGTACTCCCTCAGTACGTTGTGCATTAGCACAGCTCAGCCAGCTATTATTACAATATAAATTACATTTTCACACCTAATTAATTCTAAAACTGTAATACCCGAGAATTTTGCAACATAAAATAAATAAATAAATAATAAATAAATACAATAAATAAATAAACAAATAAATAAACATAATACATAGATAAGGAAATGAGAAATGTAATTTAATTTAAGAAGGAATTAAATTTCCAATACCCGTAAAGCCAAAAATAATTCAATCAAATAAATTGTACACGGGAACCCGACACCAATGGACTCGAGAATTCGAGCCCAATATTAAATTCAGATCCGAGTAAAAATTAAGATAGGAAATTGGAGCCTGAAAATAGCCCGGAAATTGGAGTCCGAGAACATAGAGGGATGGAAGTCCGAAAGAGAGGAGGAAAGGTTCGACGGATCGCACGATCCGCCCGGACCGAAGCCCAGGCGGTGTCCGCACGGTGGCCGCACGGGGTTTCTTCATTCACCACGCCAACCCCGCGCCGGATGGCAGTAACGAACCAAGCGAGATTCTCTTGCCCGATTCCGGATTTTTCGACTTCGGTTGCTTACCTTGCGGCTCAATACTCACTAGGACAGACCTTGGACGTCCCCTAGGTCTTGCACATCTATAAATAACCATCTTAATCAACCCTGAACACTTTTCAAACCCTACGAAACTCTCTACATATCGAACCCTAATTCCGGAGTCGTCGGAGGCACGGAACCAAGAGAAGGGACTGACTTGGACGAAAATCTAAAGGCTCCTATCGTTGTGGTAAGTTCTGGTCCGTTCTTTTTCCATTCTTGATTCGAAAATGAATCCTAACTTGATCTTTTTCTATTCTAAACCCCGATCCGGATCTAGAACGAAGAACCCGATGAATCAAGGAGATAAACGGTGGACTGGAAGCCATGCATCCGAATCGACGAGCCGGAACATCCGTAAATCTGTAAGTTAACGCTTAATTTGGTTATGGGCGATTAAAATACATTCGAATACAAAGGTCTAAATAAGAAAACCCTAAAAATCTGTCAATAAAAGAAACCAACGGCGCAATGTTTTGCTTTGAATTTTTCGAACCCTTAAAAGTCTTCAAACGAGAAAACTCAAAACTAAAGAATCGTTCCTAAGACATAGATCTCCCTTCTGTAAAATTTTCATAATTTTCCATTGTGTTTTGATATCCGAAAATGGTCCCAAATGAACCTGCCTCAAATTTAGATCTTGAAACGGTGGAAGATTCATAGTCCGAACTTGTGGATGATTTTTACATTAGATCTAGAGCGATTTAGGAGAAGTGTTGAACATAAGAAGTGTAGATCTATAAGTTTAGAGCATCTCCGTAAATTTTTGGAATTTTTCGTTAAGATTTGAACCTCCGAATATGAACCGAACCAATCTGCCTTCTTACCGAATTCATGAGAGCTGACAGAAATTAGTTTCGAGCTTGATCCAAAGATTAACCCCTGATCCGACGAGAACTAGGCCTTGCCTTCTAAATGAAAGTTGTAGATAATTGTCTTAGGTATCTTCCTGTAAAATTTCATTGAATTTGGAGTTCGTTTTCTATGGTAGATCTTGAAATTATGAAACTGCTGTCGTGAAGTTCGGACAGATTGTTAATCTGATGAAAATCCACGTTTTTGACTTATATCCGAAACTCGGATCGAAAAACGCAAAACACAAAACTTGTTGGTCTCTGTGTTTTCGAGTCATTGGTAAATTTCAGAATTTTTGGACTTAAAACGGATTTTTAATTAATTTTGGGGTAAACAGCGTTTTGTGGAAGTTGAATTTTGAAAATACTGTTGAAAACGGTGAAATTGACCTTTAAGGTTTAAACGATTGGGAATTTCCTTTGAAATAAATACATGAAATAAGAATTTTGAAAATCCCCTTACAACTGGATTAATTTAAATTAGGGGGTGAGTGCTCTGCAGGGTGCCCTCCTAACTATTCACTTCGTGCCTTTACGGACGATGGTGACCCGCGCGAATATGAGAAAATAAAATACACATGAATAATGCTTGCCGAAAGGTAATTGATATATAATGCTTGCCGAAAGGCAATTGATATATAATGCTTGCCGAAAGGCAATTGATAAATAAAGCTTGCCGAATGGCAATTGAGATATGAACTTAGGACATGAGACATATGAGAAATTGGTTGGACCTTGATTGGTAGCAACGGGAAAAAAACTAAAAGACTTGAAGATTATTTCTTTTATGTAAATTACGCTTTTAAAGTATGTCTTACAATTATCTTACTTTTGCAAGTTGTATTTATGATCTTATGGAATCCCTGTCTTTTTTTAATCATGCCATTAAATTATTATTAGATAAATAAATTAAATTATGTGGTGTATGCACATGTTTTCTTTAAATTTAATTAATGGCTTTGAAACCCCTTAGTCATGCTAAGTGTTAACTTACTCAGCATGTTTTGCTGACCCAAACCATTTTTCCCATTTTCTTTCAGAGTATAAGGATTATGCATCATCATATGCATACATGGGAACGTTTGGGGAAAACTTTATTCTAAGTTCCTGTATTTAATTATGATTAGCATGAACGGGCCTGTTTAACCCGTGTTTTGGCCATGTTGGCCCTATTTTTAAATTCCGCTGCATTATACCTATGTAAATATTACTTTCCGCTGCAACTTTGATATTATTATTTTTAAATTATATTACAATGGGCTGTTTGAATGCTTTAAATTCTGAAAAACCATAGCCTTACATCTCCTTAGTAAGCTCGGAGAAGTCGTATCTTGCTAGGGAGGTGTGGCGGTGACATCCCAGCCTGGGTTATCAAAACCGGGGTGTTACAAAGTGGTATCAGAGCCCGAATATTTTTAAACTATTAGATTATTATTATTTTTAAACTATTATTTTTAAACCATTATTATTTTTAGATTATTATTATAATTATAGAAGAGCCCAAATTATTATTTTTGAAATTTCCTAGCCCCAAATATTTTTGAGCCCAAATGTTAATTATTTTTGACCCAATATAGAGGTCCAAGAATTTTAATTATTATTTTAAAGCATTAGTTCCATGGAATAAATTTTTATTTTTAAAACCCATGGAAATTAGAAAAAAAAAATATATGTAGTGCATGAATTATTTTGGGGGGATCATCATTTGCATGTGCATACCACATTTTTTTTCTATACCTTAGAGAACCTAGAAACGATATGTTCTAACTTAGACCTTTTGCTTGCACTAGATGACTTAGACGCTTGACATCAAATTAGGAACGCTAACTAGAGACTGATCTTGCATTAGTTCTAGATCGCGTTCATCTAAGCGCACGCCTAAGCATAACAAATCTCGGCCTTAGCCATTCTTGCCCTTGTACGAATTAAACAATCCTCTTATGTTGAGTAATAAAAAATTAAATTTTTTTTAAAACCCTTTTTGTTCCAAAAACCTTGTTTGGTTTCCCAAACAACAAATCCGAAAATTCGAAATTAGAAACTCACGATGCAAAAAAAAAATCTGGACAGACCCCTGTCCGACAAAAAAAAAAAAAAAAACGTGGCCTTATGGGCGCGCGTAACACTTGATCTCATATATGATTTAGCAAATTTCTTGTTCAAGCGATCTATCTAAACTCTGATAAACTAATCTATATACGTTATAACAGAAAATGGCATCTAGGAGAAAACCAAGGAAGGTAAGTCCAAACGGCACTGACGCTAACCTCTCTAATGTGGCCGACAACAATGGGACTTCTCAGAACCTAGGAGAACGAGCGTCACCTGTGCCCAAAATATGGAAGGACGTTTAAAAACTGTAGAGGAAATCCTTGTAGCATTAGGAAATGCCGAGGTGCATAGGGCACAAACAACAGTATCTCCGCCAGTAGCCCGAGTCAACTACTTGGCGTTAGTATACCCCTACAACCCACCCCATTATGACGGCCAAGAGGATCCGGCCAAGTTGGAAGGTTGGATCCGTACCCTTGATAAGTTCTTAAACGCTATTAAATGCCCTGATGAGGAGAAGATACACGTAGCGACCTACTACTTAGGAGGTGAAGCCGATGAGTGGTGGCAAAGTCTTCAAACGAATACGGAGGAAGACGAAGAAGCCTACACTTGGGAAGAACTTAAGGGAGCCTTGAGGGAAAGATTCTACCCACTGAGCACCAAGACTGCGAAATACAAGGAGTTCATCAACCTCAGACAAGGTGCGCAAACAATGCAAGAGTACTACACCAAATTCAAGGAGCTAGTACGATTTGCTACGAGGCTAGTGCCAACCGACTCTGACAAGGCTCAGAAATTCGAGATGGGTTTGAACCTTAGTATCCAGGAGATACTTGCAGTAGGACAATTCACGAACCTGCAGACGGTTTTTGAACGTGCGGTAGCGGTTGCACGAGTTCAAGCACTGAAATGGAAACCGGTAGATGAGGCTAACCAAGGACCACAAGGAGAATACAAGGTGGATAAGGACCATTCCTATGGAAACTCGGACGGACAACATCAAAATGACAATGGGAAAAAGAAGGGGATAGTCTTCAACCATGGTGACTATGTGCCACCATGTCCAAAGTGTGGTAAACCACATTATGCGAGAGGATGCCCTCTGCCTGGAGCATGCCTTCGATGTGGTCGACATGGTCATCGGCTGCGTAATTGCTGGACACAGAAAGAGAACATCGACAAGAGAGAGGATGTGACTACTCGACCTAAGCAACCACGAAACCCAGACGGTCAAACAACCAAGGGCACCGATGCCCTCAGAATAAAGACCAAAACCCGAAACCTCTTGAGAATACTGAATAGGCAGTTATGGGGACATAACTGGAGTCCTAAGGGGGAGAGGATGTGATACCCCATAATAATTTCTCTTTGGAGTTCGACTCGATAAGATGTATCCTAAATCATAAATAAACAAATTCAAATTGTTTTGAACTACGTCATGGCTTGATCCCTTCAGAGGGTACGTAGGCAACTTAGAAATTTTAATTCTAAGTTCAGTCACAAAATAATAAAACAAACAAAAAGGATTAGTTCATAGCACGAGAAAAGCCGAAACACAACTTCGAGGACGAAGTTGATTCTTAAGGAGGGTAGACTGTAATACCCGAGAATTTTGCAACATAAAATAAATAAATAAATAATAAATAAATACAATAAATAAATAAACAAATAAATAAACATAATACATAGATAAGGAAATGAGAAGTGGAATTTAATTTAACAAGGAATTAAATTTCCAATACCCGTAAAGCCAAAAATAATTCAATCAAATAAAAATTAAGATAGGAAATTGGAGCCCAAAAATAGCCCGGAAATCGGAGTCCGAGAACATAGAGGGATGGAAGTCCGAAAGAGAGGAGGAAAGGCTCGACGGATCGCACGACCCGCCCGGACCGAAGCCCAGGCGGTGTCCGCGTGGTGGTCGCGCGGGGTTTCTTCATTCACCACGCCAACCCCGCGCCGGATGGCAGTAACGAACCAAGCGAGATTCTCTCACCCGATTCCGGATTTTTCGACTTCGGTTGCTCACCTTGCGGCTCAAGACTCACTAGGGCAGACCTTGGACGTCCCCTAGGTCTTGCACATCAACAAATAACCATCTTAATCGACCCCGAACACTTTTCAAACCCTACGAAACTCTCTACATATCGAACCCTAATTTCGGAGTCGTCGGAGGCACGAAACCAAGAGAAGGGACTGACTTGGACGATAATCTAAAGGCTCCTATCGTTGTGGTAAGTTCTGGTCCGTTCTTTTTCCATTCTTGATTCAAAAACGAATCCTAACTTGATCTTTTTCTATTCTAAACCCTGATCCGGATCTAGAACGAAGAACCCGACGAATCAAGGAGATAAACGGTGGACTGGAAGCCACGCCTCCGAATCGACGAGCCGGAACATCCGTAAATCTGTAAGTTAACGCTGACTTTGGTTATGGGCGATTAAAATACATTCGAATACAAAGGTCTAAATAAAAACCCTAAAAATCTGTCAATAAAAGAAACCTACGGCGCAACATTTTGCTTTGAATTTTTCGAACCCTTAAAAGTCTTCAAACGAGAAAACTCAAAACTGAAGAATCGTTCCTAAGACATAGATCTACCTTCTGTAAAATTTTCATAATTTTCCATTGTATTTTGATATCCGAAAATGGTCCCAAACAAACCTGCCTCAAATTTAGATCTTGAAACGGTGGAAGATTCATAGTCCGAACTTGTGGATGATTTTTACATTAGATCTAGAGCAATTTAGGAGTAGTGTTGAACATAAGAAGTGTAGATCTATAAGTTTAGAACACCTCCGTAAATATTTGGAATTTTCGTTAAGATTTGAACCTCCGGATATGAACCGAACCAATCTGCGTTCTTACCGAATTCATGAGAGCTGACAGAAATTAGTTTCGAGATTGATCCAAAGATTAACCACTGATCCGACGAGAATTTGGCCTTGCGTTCTAAATGAAAGTTGTAGATAATTGTCTCAGGTATCGTCCTGTAAAATATCATCGAACTTGGAGTTCGTTTGCTATGGTAGATCTTGAAATTATGAAACTGCTGTTGTGAAGTTCGGACAGATTGATAATCTGATGAAAATCCACGTTTTTGACTTATATTCGAAACTCGAATCGAAAAACTTAAAACAAGAAACTTGTTGGTTTCTGTGTTTTCGAGTCACTAGTAAAATTTCAGATTTTTCGGACTTAAAACGGATTTTTAATTAATTTTGGGGTAAACAGCGTTTTGTGGAAGTTGAATTTTGAAAATTCTGTTGGAAACGGTGAAATTGGCCTTTAAGGTTTAAACAATTGGGAATTTCCTTTGAAATAAAATACATGAAATAAGAATTTTGAAAATCCCCTTACAACTGGATTAATTAAAATTAGGGGGTGAGTGCCCTCCTAACTATTCACTTCGTGCCTTTACGGACGTGGTGTCCCGCGCGAATATGAGAAAATAAAATACACATGAATAATGCTTGCCGAAAGGCAATTGATATATAATGCTTGCCGAAAGGCTATTGATATATAATGCTTGTCGAAAGGCAATTGATAAATAAAGCTTGCCGAATGGCAATTGAGATATAAACTTGAGACATGAGACATATAAGAAATTGGTTGGACCTTGAATGGTAGCAACGGGAAAAGAACTAAAAGACTTGAAGATTGTTTCTTTTATGTAAATTATGCTTTTAAAGTATGTCTTACAATTATCTTACTTTGCAAGTTGTATTTATGATCTTATGGAATCCATGTCTTTTTTTAATCATGCCTTTAAATTATTATTAGATAAATAAATTAAATTATGTGGTGTATGCACATTATTTCTTTAAATTTAATTAATGGCTTTGAAACCCCTTAGTCATGCTAAGTGTTAACTTACTCAGCACGTTTTGCTGACCCAAACCATTTTTACCATTTTCTTTCAAAGTATAAGGATTATGCATCATCATATGCATACATGGGAACGTTTGGGGAATACTTTATTCTAAATTCCTGTATTTAATTATGACTAGCATGAACGGGCCTGTTGAACCCGTGTTTTGGCCATGTTGGCCCTATTTTTAAATTCCGCCTATGTAAATATTACTTTCCGCTGCAACTTTGATATTATTATTTTTAAATTATATTACAATGGGTTGTTTGAATGCTTTAAATTCTGAAAAACCATAGCCTTGCATCTCTTTAGTAAGCTCGGAGAAGCCGTATCTTGCTAAGGAGGTGTGCCGGTGACATCCCGGCCTGGGTTATCAAAACCGGGGTGTTACAAAAACAAATAAATTTATTAATAAAATGAATGGTTCGTTAACTGAGCTCGACTAGGCTCGTGTTCGTTCGTTATTAGCTCGTTCGTAAGGTTAAACGAACAGAGCTCAAACATGAAAATTGGATCGTTAATATTTTTGCTCGGTTCGTGTTCGTTCGTTAAGCTTAACGAACAGAGCTCAAACACTTGAAGCTCGGTTCGGTTCGCCTCGTTTACAGCTCTATCTAGCACTGATGAGATTTTTATTTTTTATTTTTTTTTGGTTTGGCCTTTTTATACTATAAAATTGAATTGGATAGAATAGAATGTGGTACTGTAATGCTCTAGAATTTTTTGTGATTCCATTAATTTCATTATACCATCTTTTTTATTTAAGTTAAACTTTAATTTAATTTTATTATTAATTTTATTTAAATATACAAAAATACTCTTAATATACAATGATAATTTATTTCATTTTTAACAATTAATATATTAATATTTACTTAGTAATTTTTTATTAATTACTTATTTTGTTTAAATTTTACATAAGGGTGATCACAAATTTAATAAATTTAGTGGTAATATATATAAAATTCTATAAAGTAGTGAAAAGAGAATATTCTATTAAATATTCATTTGGGTTTGAGTTTAGTATTTTTGGTTGGAGATAAAATACTGTTTGATAAGATATTTACTGCATTTTTTATTTGAATTTAGTTTTTTCGGTTGGAGATGGCCTAACATTTGGTTTGGGGTAAAAAATTTGATTGGGGATTGGCTAGCACGAGTGTAAGACTATAGTTAGACTTAGGGGTGGCATCAGATCAGGTGATCTGTTTGGTGTTGGATTTGCATTACCCAACCACAATCCGGAAAAGGCGAGTCGGGTACTGGGATTTTTTTTTTCCAATTCACAAATCTACTAGCTACCATTTTAAAGCTGATACAGTGATTTTTGAAGATAGGATTAACATATAGAGTCTATTCACCAATCATTGGTTGGTTTTGGGGCTGACTTTGGTACTTTGGTAAGGCGAATTATGGTTTGATCACTCGCAACGGTAATCAGGAGAGGTATTGAACCACTTTGATCCTAGAACGCACCCCAAAGTCAGATCAGTTAGCCAAATGGACCGGATACTGGTGATTGATGCTTAACTGCACTACAAAACAATATATAGAGTATTGAAATATTCAAATTCAAATATTCAACTACTATACATATAACCATACTATATAGATTATCTATTTCTACTATATCTATTATACTATATAAGAGGGAGAGCCAAACTTTTGCCAAAACGAATTGTATTATTGACCGTTCGATCGAGGCTTCAATTGGAAATTCTGACCGTTGGATCAAATCTTTCTTCCTCCTCTCAGTTTTTTTTTTTCAGCTCTGCGTCACTTTTTTCCACACATTTTCACTTTCAGATTTTTGTGCATCCCCGACGCCCGATTTGCTGCAGGATTCTCCACTTCTCCTCTTCGCCTTTGCTGTTGAAACTCTAGCGTGTCTGTCTTCGGTGATTCATTTAATCCATTTAATCCCCTTTCGTTGTCTCCTTCGTTCCCTCCGTGCCGGAATTTCGCGCGGCGATGGGGGTTTCGCGGGGTCCCTTTGGGACGGCTGCCGAGCCGTGGTGGGTGTGGCGGCGCGGCGTGGTGGGGGCGATTTCGCGTCGCTGGGCGGCGGGAATGGGTTTTAATTCGATTGCGTTAATTTTCCCCAAATTCGCATGCGTTGTTATGATTCGCGGCCAAAGGGGGCTTGCCGGGGTCGCCTTGGGGCGGCAGCGGGAAGATGCGGAGCCGCCGACCCTGACGCAGAGTAATGAAAATTGATGGATTGGGGATGAATCTGTTTTTTGTTTTTTTGTTGTCTTTGCATCTGATATGGTCCCATTCCTACAGATTTTAATTGTACATGCCTTTGCAGATCTAAAGAACTTGGCTAAACAACCACTGTCTGAGTTGCAAACTGCTGAGGAAGTTGCTGCTGCATCCTTTGCTATTAATGTTGGCTGAACTTATTTATCCGTATTTGGTGCCTCCCCACCATGTGGGTTTCCATGTGTTTTTCTCGGTGCAAGTTTTTCCAGGTAAATTCTTAAAAAAAAATATTGAAATCTTGAATTTGATCCTGCTTCGGTGCTTCCTAAACCTTGTGCGTTCTAGGTCCAAAATTGGGAAGTCGTTTTGGTGGTTTTCTTGAACACCCAATTTCTTGAAGATCGCGTCTTGCTCTTTCAATTTTTCTTTCGAGGATTATCTCTCTTTTTCTGTACGATTCTGTGAAGGAATACTTTCTACTTTCCTATAAATATTGTGATGTAATGGAATAGCCCAAGTCTTACGATTCTTGGAAAACTTTTATACATCACATAACGCATGGTTTTATGTGGGATTTTTTAGGGCTTCGTAGTTTTGAGGAGCTTGTTGAAGTGGATTTTATTGTAAGAACATATGTTTACAATTGGCCAGCAGCTAAATTCTCGTTGCTTCATGGGATGTTCTAAGGTGTCTTTCTCATATTTCTTTATGTGTGCAGCCAAAAGACCTGCCGCAGAATAATGAAAACTGATGATGGTTTGGGGAAGATATGTTTTGCATAATTTCAACATAAGCGGGTAGTTTCCAAGACTTCCCAATGTCTAACCTTTTCCTACGCTAAAGGTCTTCTTTCTCCCTATTCACTCCATAAGTATACCAATCTCACAAATGTGGCTTTGTTGTTTCATTTTCTACAGAAAATATCTGGCAAAAGGAAAGATGTCCAAGCATGTGACAGCTGCGGGAGGGTATTTTCTGGCACAATGGGGAAGAAGATGCTGATCACAAAGAATAAAACTCCTCTATTGTGTGAACATTGTATTAAGGTGAAACAATTGATGGGTTTTCTATCTATCTGGCTACATTTTTCTATGATGTTTTACTAGAAACGTGCTGACATTGCAGTTACGAAAATCAAAACAGTACTGTGGTGTCTGCAAGAAGATTTGGCATCATTCAAATGGTGGTAACTGGGTGAGATATTCTTCATTCCAGAACCTTTTCAGTAACCATCTGTTGTATATTCTCTTTTCTGTAAATGTCTATTGTTAGTTTATTGATTCATATCCTCTCTTTTTTTCTTTCTTTTTTTTTTTCTTGCAATATTTTTGTTTAGGTATGTTGTGATAGTTGTGATGTTTAGGTCCATGTGGAAAGTGCTAACATTTCTTTACATCATTTAAAGGTATTCCTACAGATCTTATTAAGGCAGATTTCATGGTATTATTGACTTCTTGGCTTGTACCCAAGTCACGTATTTATCGTTCATACATATCGTATTTTTAGGATCTCAAAACAATGAATTTGATAGCAAACAATGATTTTATTGAATGATTGAAAGAACAATTCCTAACGGAAACTCTGCTCGGCCAGCCTCCGGCTCACAAGATAAATATCGTCTGAGTATCTTTCTAAACCTACGGAAGTTATTTAAATACTAACAAATAAGGCCTCCAGCCCATTAATCAAATACTGGAATATGAAATAGCATAATTAATTAATCATGGCCCATCCATAATTAATTCTTATTTCTACGCCTGTAAACTATCAATGGCCTTGGACAATTCCTCTCCTTCTCCTGCGCATTCTCAGCCTCTTCCCTCAGCTCCTGATTATCACTCTCAACACCTCCTGGATCATCACTACCAGCTTCCTGCTCTCTATCAATTCCACCCGTCTTCAAAACAACCTTGTCCCCAAGGTTAAAATATGGAAACTGCTTGCTGAATTCCTCCACCCCAACCCATGTAGCCTCATCTGGTGCTTGACCCAGCCATTGAACCAAGACTTGTTCCACTTCCTGTCCACGAGACTGCACAGACCTTTGAGCTAGAATAGCTTCCGGTTCGAAAATAGGTAACCCTGGCAGCGCTAAACTCTCCGGCAGCTCCTCAACCAACTGGTGATCTCCTATCACTCGGCGCAATTGAGAAACGTGAAAGACCGGGTGGATGCGACTAGAAGATGGCAGCTTCAACCTATAAGCAGTAGGACCAATGCGAGCCTCCACTACAAATGGTCCATAAAATTTTGCAGATAATTTATGATGGGTCTTTTGAGCCAAAGATACCTGTCTGAAAGGCCGGACCTTCAAGAACACATGATCCCCTACGGAAAACTCCAAGTCACGCCGGTGGCGATTTGCATATTTCATCATAAGCTGCTGGGCATGTAGCAAATTCTCCTTCAAACGTGATAGTATTTTGTCCCTACCACCCAGCACCTCTGCCACAGCTGCCACCTGACACTCCCCAGGTAAAAATCGTTGAATGGTAGGAGGTGGTCGACCATAAACAACCTCGAAAGGTGACACTTTAGCTGCTGTTTGAAAGGCGGTATTATACCAATACTCCGCCCATGGAAGCCATCGCACCCAATGCTTTGGCTGTTCACAAGTAAAACAGCGGAGATATGTTTCAACTACTCGATTCAACACCTCTGTCTGCCCATCCGTTTCCGGATGATACGCGGAACTGAACCTCAATTTTGTTCCAGATAAGGCAAATAATTTCTTCCAAAATGCACTCACAAAAATTGGATCTCTGTCGCTAACAATGGAACGTGGAATGCCATGGAGCCTTACAATTTCCTTGGCAAAGATCTCTGCCACTCCCTTTGCCGTGACAGGAGGCTTCAAGGCAATGAAATGGCCATACTTCGACAATCTATCAACCACCACCATAATCAGTGAATATCCATATGATTTGGGTAGACTCGTAATGAAATCCATGGAGATATCTTCCCAAATTAAATCCGGAATTGGCAACGGCTGTAACAGCCCGGCCGGAGCCATGGTCTCGTACTTAGATTTTTGACAAACCAGACAACTCGCCACATGTTGTTGCACTCTACGGAACATGCCCGGCCAATATAGATTACCCGCCAATCTCCTGTACGTGCGAAATGCTCCTGCATGTCCACCTGTTGGAGTATCATGGAATTCCTGTAACAGGCGAGGGATCCACTCAGAATCCGCTGTTAGTACCAGGCGCCCCTTATAAAACAACAAGTCCCCATGCAAGGAGAAACCCAACTTACTCCCTGGTTGTTCCCTCACGGCTTTTACAATCTCCTGGATATAAGCACTCTTCCTTTGCTCCTCCCTGATAGATGTAACATCCAACCATTCCGGGCCACTAATAGCCGCCAACATCCCCTCATCCCCACGCCTTGACAGAGCATCTGCCGCCGAATTGGATACTCCAGATTTGTATTCAATGGTCAAGTCATATCCCAGTAATTTGGATACCCACCCTTGCTACGTCGGAGTGCCAACCCTCTGTGATCATAGATATTTCAAACTGCAGTGATCCGTCCGAACAATAAATCTTCTACCCAGTAGATACGGCCTCCAATGTTGAATAGCCATTACCAAACCCATCATCTCTCGCTCATAAGTCGAAGCCAATTGAGTCTTTTCTGACAGGGATTTACTAAAAAATGCAATAGGACGATGGTCTTGCATCAAAACCGCCCCCACGCCTTTTCCTGACGCATCACATTCCACCACAAATGGCTTGTTGAAGTCGGGAATAGCAAGAACAGGGGCTGTTGTAAGTGCTGTTTTCAATCTTTCAAACGCTTCCTCCGCCTCATCAGACCATGCAAAAGGAACCGGTGCAGATTTCTTTAATAATGATGTAAGAGGTCGTGCAATAATTCCATAATTCTTGACAAATCTTCTGTAATACCCGGTCAGCCCCAAAAACCCCCTAACATCTCTGACTGAACGTGGTCGGGGCCATTCCACCACAGCCTTGACCTTGGTTGAGTCCATTGCCACCCCAGCTTCAGAAATTATATGCCCCAAATATTCCACCTTCAAGCTTCCAAAAGCACATTTCTTTCGGTTGGCTTTTAATTGATTTTCCTCCAGGATTTGAAGAACTTTCTTTAAATGTTGACAGTGTTCTTCCCATGATGGACTATAGACCAAAATATCGTCAAAGAACACCAACACAAATTTTCTCAAAAAAGGTCGGAATAAGTCATTCATCGTGGACTGAAAAGTAGCCGGGGCATTAGTAAGTCCGAAAGGCATTACCAAGAATTCATAGTGGCCACTATGAGTTCTAAATGCCGTTTTAGAAATGTCCCGTTCTGCCACCCTAATTTGATGATAGCCTGAGCGCAAATCAATTTTGGAAAATACCCTTGCCCCTGCTAACTCATCCAACATATCCTGGATCATGGGAATAGGATACTTATCCGGGACCGTTACTTTATTAAGCTCTCTGTAGTCCACACAAAATCGCCAACTGCCATCTTTCTTTTTAACCAATAAAACAGGACTTGAGAATGGACTTGAACTAGGTCGAATTATACCTGCCAATAACATGTCAGCTACTAACCGTTCAATTTCATCTTTCTGAATGTGGCCGTACCTGTAGGGTCGAACTGACACCGGACCAGTGCCAGGGACTAATTCAATCCTGTGATCTGTCTTCCGTGTTGGAGGTAACCCTTTTGGTTCTCCAAAAATGATCTCATATTGTCTCAATAGTTTTTCAATAGATTTCTCCTCCCTTCCTTGTAACTTAGTGATCTCTAGCTCTAACACCACTGCCCAACACTCCGCCTCCTGGATACGAAAAAATGCCCTCAATCCCACTGGTCCGCGGCATAAAGCAGCATCACCTCTCAGCGTCACCTGCTCACCATGCCAATCAAAAGTCATCACCATTTTTTCCCAATTAATTTTGACATCACCTAACGTTGCCAACCAAGCTACTCCCAGAATAATATCCACACCTCCTAATGCAAACACATAGCAGTCAGTCACTACTTCGCATTGATCAAAAACCATCCTCACTCCCCGACAAACCCCTTCAGAATCCTGTCGCATTCCATTTCCCAATTGAACTCCAAATCTACTTGCTTTATCAGGACTTAAGTTGAGAGTATCGACAAGTGAAGTCGAGATAAAATTGTGACTTGCTCCGCTATCAATCAACACCGTCACAGTACGGTCTTGTACTACTCCCTGAATTCTCATGGTGCGAGGACCAGACAACCCCGCCATTGAGTACATGGGCAACTCGCCCATGGATTCCACCATCTCGGGTACTGGAGGTAACGATTGTTCTTGCTCTTCGGCCTCTGGGAATTCAGCCATGCACAAATCTAATTCCTCATCGTCCTCAGCTAATAACACGTGCAATTGCCTCATGGAACAGTTATGCCCTGGGGGAATAGGGTTTCTTACAGCGATAACAAAGACCTTTCGCTCTTAAATCCGCATAATCATGTGGCGATAGCCTAGTGAAACGAGGCCGAGGAGGTTGTGTCTGACCCGTTGCCACGGCAGGCTTAGGTCCTGACCCTGCTTGAACCATGCTTCGATTATTATTAGTTGACCCCCTGTCCGAACCGTTGCCATAAGAAGGACGAGTCCAGGTTTGAGTGCGTGAATGAGGATTGAATATACTTGGAGCTTGCCGTCCCTGAATTCGGGAAGCTTGAGTGAACTCAATATCCCTTGCAAGTTCCATTGCAGATTCCAAATCTCTCGGCCGTAGCAGTCTTAATTCATTCCGTATTGCATCCGCCAATCCCTTCATAAAGTATCCCAAATAGTGATCCTCACTGAGTCCAGGTACCTGGCTAGCCAACTGGACAAACAAATTCACGTAATCTTCCACCGAACTAGTTTGTTTAACATCAGCCAATCTCTCGAAGGGACCCCCCTTAAACCGTGTGTCAAAACGAGCCACCAAGGCTTGAGAGAACTCATCCCATGTGATTGCCGGCTTCCTTGAGCGAAACCACGTTACCCAGTATAACGCTGCATCCTCCATAGCCACCACGGCTAAAGCCACTTTCTGTGTCGCTACAGTCTCATGAATTTCAAATTGTTGATTCGCACGCGCTAGCCAACCAATTGGGTCAGTGCCATTAAATGTTGGTAACTGCAACACGAAAGGTTTCCCACTCAATGTTGTGACCTGCAGTGCTGGTTCCTGTGCTGATTTAGATGAGGTATCATCATCCTGCCGACTAGAAGTTACTTTTCGAATGGCTTGAGACATCTCGGCGAGGGTTGCCGTGATTTCAGAAAGTTGCGCGTTCGCGGCCACCATCTGTCCTTTCAGCTCTGCCTGATCCGATTCCAGACGATCCAATCTTTCCGTGGTTGAACGCGTCATGATGCGGTATGGGGAATCCGGCAGGTCGGACCAATTTGATAGCAAACAATGATTTTATTGAATGATTGAAAGAACAATTCCTAACGGAAACTCCGCTCGGCCAGCCTCCGGCTCACAAGATAAATATCGTCTGAGTATCTTTCTAAACCTACGGAAGTTATTTAAATACTAACAAATAAGGCCTCCAGCCCATTAATCAAATACTGGAATATGAAATAGCATAATTAATTAATCATGGCCCATCCATAATTAATTCTTATTTCTACGCCTGTAAACTATCAATGGCCTTGGACAATTCCTCTCCTTCTCCTGCGCATTCTCAGCCTCTTCCCTCAGCTCCTGATTATCACTCTCAACACCTCCTGGATCATCACTACCAGCTTCCTGCTCTCTATCAGAATTACTCCTGCCCTGAATGCAAAGTAAAACTAGGATCTGCATTACTTCTTTCTGATAAACGGGACAATGCTAGGTATACATCTTATGTGCTTTGTTACAATCATGTTCTTTTCTTCTTTTATTTATTTTAATTAATGGATAAATATTATTTGGTGAACTACTATGATCTTTGCCAGGTCTCCTGAAAAGCCTGAAAATAGAATGCCACCAGTGGTATGGAAGGGATTTACTATCCAAGTCTCCACTTGTAAGTTATTTAGTTTATTCAGGATCTTTCGACTCATAATTTTTCTTAAAACTGGGGTGATGTTGGTTTAGGAAGTGCAAGCCTGTTTCATGAATAATGCTATGTGGCCTGATTTGTTAGCCAATTTAATCGTAGATTTCCACTTTGACTGCTGGAGTAAACATTCAGCATCTTGCGGGTTAGGATATTTGGCATTAGAGAGTGAATATGATGTTGATGTTGTATGTGGAAGAGAAGTAGAAGGCATCATAATGTAGATACTAGATAGTGTAACAATTTATTGTGTCCTTACTTTTTATTTCTTTTTTTTTTTTCCTTTTGTCCATATAAATTGTCTAATGTTGTTGCCAAAAAACAATTTTAATTGTGATTTTCTGGATTCTAAAGGGCAGCTATTTAATTTGTGGCCATTCTTTTCAGGGTTCAATGTATTTGTGGGTCATGTGGTACGAAAAAAATATGATCTGAGATGAGTGAGTGGGAACGCCATACAGGTTGCAGAGCCAAAAAATGGAAGTACAGTGTGAAAGTGAAGGAGTTTAATATGCCACTTGAAAAATGGGTTTGTTCCTAAACACCTTGTTCAAAATGATTTAAACTTTATCATGATCTTGCATCGTATGGTTTATAATTTCTTGCCAATGAACCTTCCATCTCAGTTGCCATTGCAAATTGGGTGGTGCTGAAAATGAATGATGAATAAAAATCCTCAAAATGAAAATATTTATGCTTCCCTCATGTCATTGACATCCACCATTTTTGACTGTCCAGTTGCTTGAGATTGACATTCTCTGCTCCACTGTTCATGCTCTCAACCATAACAACAACCACCTGTGTTTGTATCCAATAACAGATACTTAGGTTTCTGTTTTTTATTCTATTAACTGCAGTTTGCTGCAGATAACAGAATATAAATTACATGCCTGCAATCCTATGCGATTAGACTAACGGCATTTGTTAGCTTTCCTGCAAGGTTCTATCTTCTGGTTCTTCTATAATTTGTGTGATGCACTTTTTTCAAGTAAAAAGGTTTTAGGAGACAATGTCTAACCACCCCATTTTGACAGAAAAATATAATCCTGTTCTTGTGAAGTGGAGACCAGAACGATGTGCTATTTGTAGATGGGATGAAGACTGGGACTATAACAAGATAATAATATGTAACGGATCTGAACATCTGCTATAACATTTGTCTGTATAATTTGCTACCCATTTCTTTGTAGTATAAAGAAATTGTTTTTGTGCTCCAGATGTCAAATTGCAGTACATCAAGAATGCTATGGAGTAAGGAATACGCTGGATTTTGCTTCTTGGGTTTCTCGAGCATGCGAAACGCCAGAAGTTGAAAAGGAGTGTTGCCTATGTCCAGTAAAAGGTAGGACTAATATAGCTTGATTTCACATTATCTGGAAATATGTGTTGGTTAATGTCATTGAATTCTTCTAATTCAACACTTCATCTTCAGGTGGTGCTTTAAAGCCAACAGATATTGAAGCTTTATGGGTTCATGTTGCATGCGTACGGTTTCACCATGAAATTGCATTCTCTAATGCGGAGAAAATGGAGCCTGCTCTTGGACTTCTTAAAATTCCTCCAATCTCATTCCCAGGGTAGAGTTGGTAAATTCATTGAACCCAGATGACACAATTTGTGAACCTTAACACTATCTTGAAGCTGATTGGATGGTCAGTTTTTGGCAGTGGCCATGATTTAAATAGTTTGTAGCTTTTTCTTCCATGTGTCCCTTAGCCAATTAAGGAATATGCAGTCTAAGATATGTAGTTTTTAAAATTAGAGTGCCTGGAAAGCAACCCCTGATCTATTTTCCCATCCTGAGTCTTTGGTTGATCAGGCCTTTTGTTTGGCCTTTTGAAATTAAGGTTGTTTGGGTGGGCTTTTTCCAAGTGTCTCTGCCTTCTGCATACAAAAACACTTGAGTGGTGTTTTGGTGTGTTGAATAACGTTTTCTCAAAAGCAGAATTATGTGTTAAAGCAACAAAAAAGAAAGTATTTAGGAAAAAACACTAGATGGTTATAAATATAATTATTTTTGTGATATATTAATATTTATATATAATTTATTTAAAGTAAAAGAGCTTTTCAAACTTATTTGTCCCCGTGCTGTTACTGGATGTTTATTTAAAACACTAATGATTACACGTTAAACTTAAATATGCAGGCATGTGTGATTTGTGAGCATATTCATGGCTCTTGCACGCAGTGTTGTAAGTGTGACACCTATTTCCATGCTACATGTGCTTCTCGTGCTGGTGGATACTGCATGGAAGTGAGTATTGCTTTCATTTTTGTTGTTATTGTTTGTACCACTACTTTTAACCATTACTGTCCGCTGGAGCGTGCTCTGTCTTATCAACATTATTAATCCTTAATAGTATGGGTCCTTTACACCTTTTGGATGTTGCCAGAGAAACTTTTTGGGCTCTAATTCCGTAAATGCTATAAAATTCTTTGATCACATGTCACAGTTGAACAATGAGAAGAATTGAATTTTGAGCATTTGTCTACACACAAAGAGAAAATAGTTTTTGAAGTGTTTCTCATATAGCTTATGAGCATTTCTCATATACATATTACTTCGCATATCTTTCTTAGAATATGTGCATTCTCTTCTCATTAAGGCATGAGCTGTTGGATAGTGGATACGTATGTTTTTCATTTGGTGCTTGTGTTTTTGATTAATTATAATCCTTGACTTCAGTTGCAGTGCTCTGAGAGAAATGGAATGCAGATAACCAAATGGACATCATATTGTGCAGTTCACAGGTATGAATTCATTTTGTTTCTTACCTTCAAAAGCATATCCTCACACGGTCAGGAATCCACGCTTGCTTTTGGTAACATGTGTACGTGTATAGAACATCTCTGTGCGGTTTCAATCATTTGCGACTTTGTGTTTATATGCATATATATGTGCAATTGATGCCATGCACATTTCCCATATGTGCTTCCCTGGGTAATTCTGTATTTTGGTATTTTCTGAGAACACCTAACACAGCGAATCGACTGGTTATGCAGACCCCAGATGGGGTTTTCTGAACTCCAACTGAAGTTTGCTTCAAAGCCATGAACAATTTATACTCAGAAGCACAATGGGTCCTATTGATGTTTACATTGTCAAGTATTGCTTTGATATTTGCCAAATTAGTTGTTTTTGCATGGTTTAAGAACTCAAGGTGGGGACAATATCGTGATGTTAAGCAACCAATAAATTTATATAGCACATTTACCAGTTTTTATATGCAACAACAATTCTATATGTTTATTTAATTTGCTTAGATTTAAGATTAATTCGTATGTACATTCTCAAATTTGTTTGTGATTATTAGGTTTTCGCCTTATCGTATTAAGTGAAGCATGGAATCCAACTTCTCAGAATGATATAGCTAATCGCATGTATTAATTCTAAAATCTGTGAACTCTTTTGACAGTGTCATTTTGAACATTTTCTATTATATTTTTAGATGTGATGAGTTATCATTATGAGATAATGGATTAACCTAATGTCTGAATATTTAACTTTCAATAGAATGAGTTGCCAATTCAAATTTTTGCCCAACATTTATTCTATCTCCTATATTATTTAATACTACTAATTTCTATGGCATCACAATGTTTTTTTTAAACATTAACACTAATGTATTTGCAAAAGTGTGGGAGTCCAAGCCACACAAATTATAAAGGAGATAGAAGGAAAATATAGGGGGTGGAGTGGGAATCGAACCTCTAACCATAATATTGGAAGTGGGGGATATGACCGCCAAGTCCACATTCCCTGACATCACAATGTTTTTCGATGAATCCTGGCATCACAATATTTTTTATTTTTTTTTTTTGTGACAACTAATTACTTATTTATTTTTTTGTGACAATGTTGATTAATATACTTCTTCCGTTAATACAATTACATAAGATAAAAAATAAAGATAAAACATAGTCAAGTGAGATGTTATTAGATTCGTCTAATTACATAATTTTATAATTTTTTCTTTTATAAAATTTAAAATATTACTTTTTAAAAATATGCATAGAATTTCGTAAGTTTTAATTTTTAGATAAATTATTATTAAGGCCCCGTTCAAATGTAAGCATCGACATGGAATTGGCTTCCGACACCTAATTGGCACGAAGAAGCTGAGGGATTTTCATTTCAAATATGTTTCTTTATTTTATTTGGTGGATTCCATACATTAGTGTACAATTATTGAGTTTTATTTTAAAATATGACATATTCCTTCATAGTTTCCCCTGAAACTACTCCTCTTGTTGCTGAATGTTTTGTTGGTCGTGCTATAGAGGGTTGATCTAGCCTGGCCTGCCCTATGTAATTTGATCACTTAAACAGTACCTAGACCTGTATCTTGGTCATGATATTCTCATTCCAAGAAGATGATTTGAATTTTTATATCCAATTCCTGTTTGGCAGGTAATTGCAGTTCTTGAGGATGTTGGTGCAGCTGGTGCACTTAGAGTTATTGATCACCGCCTGAGTGCAAAGGACCTCCTGGTTTGACTCTTCTGATATGTTTTAGTCATTTGGTGTAATCTACTGTGGTTATAACTCATCATTCATATAGGTTGTCAGTGGTGATCTCGTAAGTGAAATTCCTCCTGTTGTTGTAGCTGCTGCCTATAGGCGACATGTTGCTGTAGTTACTGCAATGTTTGCTCTATTCCTGCAAGTGGACCATCAGATTCAGGCTCCTCCAGTGGCAAAGACAAGTCTTAGAAAGCTGGCCGTTATAACATTATAGCCCTTGGTCCAACTAAGCAATTTCTATTGCATATAGCAGCTGGTAAGATATGTTCATGTACAAATGTAATCACTAATGTGCGATTTTGGCTTGAACTTGTGTGGTAAATGTTAACTTTGTTGTAGGAACTGAAGTTGACAAGGATATTCGAGTTCAAAAGAGCATTCTTCAAAGCTATTGCCCAGGTATTTTACTGTTAACTTGCATTCAGCCATTAAAGCTTTTACCAATCAGACTTAGTTTTTCATAATTTACTGGCATGTGTAATTGAATCTTTAATATGAGGATGTAAAGTTCCAAAAAATGTGTCCTTGACTCCTTTAAATAATAAATAAAGAAACTGAAATGGAAATGTGTTTCAGGGTAATGTGGAAATTGGAATACTGAGATTTGGCTATGACAGCCTCTTCCAATTTGTTTTGAAAATTCAAATTCAGTTCCTTGTTTGCTGATAGTGGCTTTATATGTGAACTTCAACACTATAATTGACCTCAATTATTCCTGCCATGGACATGGAGCAGCCAACTACTGATGCAAAAAGCTGGATAAGCTTCAAATGTTCTGGTTGAATTATTTTTCTACTTTTTAACTTCCGTTGTGGTTGTGCAGATGGAGATTTGGGCTGATCTAATGGATGTTCATATGTATGCATTCAAGAGGTTCGGAACTTTTATTTTCTTTTCCATTTTTCAGGAAATAATTCTTTATTGGTTGCAGGCAATCTATTTTTGAACACTTTTTTTTGATATATTTGTGGGTTTAGGGTTTATAATTGAATCATTTATTTCTCCACATTCAAATCTATTGGTCTCACATGACTACATCTCAAACTACATGACAGGTTCAATCTCTGATCTTTGCCTTTGAATATTTTTGGAATATTAGGAGTAGAGAATTTATTGTTTTCTGGGCATGGGGATTTGTTTTTTTATTAGGATAAATGGATGGATGGATTTCTTTGAGAATTGATGTTTGTCTGTGTATACCTTTTTCGTATAAGGTTGGTTATATGTTATGTTAGTAGTGTACATATATATCATTTTCAGTTGAGTTACTGTGGTAGGTGTTTTGTTTTTCTACGAGAGGGAATTAATTATTAATTATCATCATTAAAATACTCACAAAATTGATTTTTCAGTTGGTTAAGTGCGTTTTATTTTCTCATTGATGGCCTGCATTTTAGAGTATTTACTTTATTTATTTTTAGTGATGGGAGTGCTATTTCTATGTTTTTTTAAGAATATATGTTTTGTGTGCACCGCCTCTGTTGATATGTTAATGAAGCCTTAGTATCTAGGGTGTTGTTTTTTTTGTCGGTCATTGACATTGGATGTCCATGCTTTGTACGAGGCCTGTGATGGGCTTGATTATCTTGATCTGTTAATGAATCCTCAGTATCTAAGGTGTTGTTTTCTGTTGGTGTTCGGCATTGGATCAATCTCTGGATTTCTATTTTGTTTTGTCATAATGTTCTTTTGTCCCTGTATTTTATGTTCAAATTGAATAATTAGGTTCAATCCTTTTGATTCAACAATTATATATCTCTTTTATTCTGTAGATGTTTATGCCACATTATCCTTGTCATATCTATTATGTGATCATACACTATAGCATACTATACGTCTGTGATTATTTAGAGTGTATTTGTAGCTGGACTTCATCTATTCTGGACTTCATCTATTCTGAATATATAGCTGGAAGTTTCTCATACTATGAGTACGGAAATGACTATGTGGTTGACAGTTACGTACCAAGTAGTGATGATTGCAGCAGGCATCTGGGAAGCCCCTTGCCGGTGGCTGATGATCGGGCTATTGCTGCAATAGTAGGCTCAAGATCCGCATCATACGGTCGTGCTATAGAGTGTAAGATCTCATATATTCCCGTGATTATCTCCCACAGGGCAGTAGTTTTGAGATGGATTCATTATTTTATGTATTTATCTTACCCGTCGCTTGAAGCTTCTACTTTTCACTTTGCGAATGACATAATCTTGTTTTTAATACACGGACAAAACTTTCTAATATCAGTGCTATCTCAGTTTTCGGTTTTGGTTCTTGTTTTAACTTTCAATACTGTGGTTCTGTGTCTTCTGTTTTGCTTTTTTGTGTAACTTGACTGTGCACTTGAATGTGCAATGACTTACCATCATCTTCAAAATAACTGTTTCTTTTGTTATGCAGTTAGATTTGATCCGACTTGTAGGATCTGAAAAGCCCCTTGTTGCTGCTGCTAAAGTTTCTGAAAAAATCTCTGAAGTAATAAACCGCGTAGTGGTCGTGCCTGTACCTGCTAAGGTAAGTATTACTGTATTAGACCTCCTTACTTATTTTGCATAGGTTTGTGTGTAACACCCCGGATTTGATCACCCAGGTCAGGGCATTACCGCCACACCTTCCCAAGCAAGACGCGAACCATTTCGAGCTCACTTGAGAAGATGCTAAGGCTAAGTTGTACCAATACTTAAAAATAATTTAAAAACCATTCAATAAATGCCCGAAGGTTTAAATCAGAGTTAAGTCTAACATACATAATTTAAAACAGTGCGGAAGCTAAGGGCCAAACACGGCCAAACATAAGTTTGGAATTCGTAAAATAATTTAAAAACAAGTGCGACAACTCTTCGGAAATTCCCATCCCAAATGTAAATGCCATGCGCTAATCTTCAACATCTGAAAAAAAATAGAGACAACGTATCTATCAGTACAAAGGTACTGAGTAAGTTAATGTATAGCATAACAAATTTTAAAGTTTTTAGAAGAGAGATTTAAAGATAGAATTTGTAATTTAAAAAGGAAGATCGAGTAAAAATAATTCCGGAAGATTCTTACACTTTACCATACGAATAATATATCATTATTCATTTTTATCGAGAAACCATTCTTGGGGAATCAAACCCGCAAGAGCTCAAACATAATTCTTTTACCAATGTTTCCATACGATCGAGGACATCATTGTTTCCAGAACTCAAATACCTTCGTTTACCATTGTTCATTATGATCGAGAACATCCGTCCTTGGGGAATCGAACCCGCAAGAACCCAATATACATCCTAGGGAATCAAACCCATAGGAGTCAACAATATCCTGGGGAATCGAACCCGCAGGAAAAACGTAAACCTTGGGGAATCGAACCCACAAGGCAAGTGAAAGCAGCGGACCCTATACAGACACACTCCGGAGCCCTAGGTAACCCCTACGGATACACCTAGGAGTATAGACTCATACAATCACGCAACATAATAATATTTCCTTGGCGCCGTTTTGGCCACCAAAAAGAGGGGGCGGCCCAACGAGCCCACGCCAAGTGCACTTACCCTCCAAATTGAACATCTAACTCGATCAAAACTCACAAAGTTTCAAAATCACATTTTAATCATCACAACATATATCTACATTTCCAGAATTCATAGGATTCGTAAAAGAGTAGCAATCGACTCAAAAACTACCGAAACGTACGAAACCAAATTTCACCGGTAAGACTACACTGTGGCAGTTTTCAAAAGCGTATTAGGAAATGTAGTAAAACTTTGTGAAAAATTCTGAAAATTTTACAGGTGCTAGGCGACATCAAAATAAACATTTTTCTCAGAAATAGGCCTTAGCAAATTCGGACTCTAAGTCACTCAAAAAAAATCATTTCAGGAACTTGTTTTCAAAAGGGTGCAAAGACCACTGTTCATCCGACCACAGCTTACTTAAAAATCCATATCAATTCGAATATTGATCCAAAAATTCTGAAATTTAACAGGAGTAAACTAGACACATAGATGAACAATTTTCATGAAGAAGTCGACCATCAAAAACGACCATAGCTAGGAGAAATAGGAACCACAAAACTGAACATGCTCGGAATTTAAATCTGTCACCACATGTAGCAGAAAATACCAGATTCGTTTTCGTCGACCAAATCAAGTCCAAAAATTATGAAACTTTACAGACATCATCTTTAAAGTGTTAGGAACATTTTTCATTTAGACAAGTTCTTCCAAAAATGAACGGATCTAGGCGAGAAAAGCACAACAAGAAAACCTACTCGGAAGAAACCCTAAAAGACAGATTTGGCACAAGATGGAATTCGAACCATATCTCAAAGAATACTCAACCAAACACTCTAAAAATTGACATGCACATCATTAACTTACCTTCCAACAGATTGAGATCAAAAATCCTCGTGTTCAACTCGTCCAAGAGTGATTCCTATCCGCAAAACTTCCTGCTACACCCGAAATCCCCTAAAATGAAGATGATGGGAAAGTTTCTCAATTCTTAGTCCTAGATAATGGATCTAAAGGCAAGGAATTGGATGAGAACACTTACTCAGACGAAGGAGAATGGATTGAAGCCTTCCAACTCGTCCAAGAACTCAGGAACAAGAAGAATAGCCTTCAACTCTCACCAACACTCAAGAAGGATGGAATTTTCGGAGGAATGGTTTGATGGAGGTTTTTGGGACTGATAACAAGTTGTAATGGCTGAAGTGAGAGTTCCAATTGAGGCTTTGATGACCCTGGGAAGTAGGGGAACTCATAATGGCACTCAAATCCCGAAATTACACCCCCCAAATCCTATCCATTCCACCTAACACACCATGGCTCATCTTAACCCCCAAGTTCATGTATTCTCCAAATTCACAGCCATGTAGGGGTTCTAGAAGCTTCTAGATACATCCATAAGAGTCCCAATACATCCAATAACACTCCATAATGTCTGAGTATTGAATTGGAACCGATTGGAGTCACCTAGGTTCGAAAATTGGCGAAAAACGCGTTTGAACGCGTAGGGGCTGCAGCCCCTGCATGGTGGCGCGCTGGTAGCGCGCCGCGCGGCCACCGCGCCACCACAGGCTGCGGCTTTTTTCCTTTTTTTTTTTTTTAATATTATGATTTTAAATTCTAAAATCATAATATGGAATTATCCGAGATCGTTGGATAATCCGATAACTCTCTTCGAGTTGCTATCGTCCGAAAATATTTAATTCCGCTCTCTCGGAATTATTTCGGTTGCGATAGTTAAATCCAATTCTTAAATTTTTGGATTTAAATTCTCGACGTCGATTTCTCGGGTATTACAGTCTACCCCCCTTAGAAATCAACTTCGTCCTCGAAGTTGGGTCGCACTCGGAAAGCAACACCAACATAAGTAGTTTTACACGCATAGAATTATTGAGGCTCGAAAATTAAATTCTTACCTCAACGCGTGACAACTCTGCGGGGTATCACATCCTCTCCCCCTTAGGACCGCAGTTATGTCCCCATAACTGCCTATGAGTTTTCTTCTTGCTGGTTGCGATTCTGTTGTGGCCTCTGTCCTTGATTATTGGGATGATTTGGCCCAGTCGGCCGATTCTCGTGTGGAGGGTTCACCAGATCCAACCTCTTCTCAATCATCTCCTCGCGAACATTGCACTCTCTGATCATGTGGTCCTCCCCACCACATCTATAACAAGTTCCACGCTTAGGGCACTCGCGTACCAGATGAGCTTTGTGGCACTGAGGACATCGTGGTATGGATGTACCACGGGTGTCATTTCTTCTGTCGTTCAAACCTCTGTCCACATTCTCCTTAGGTCCATTGAACCTAGTTTGACCATTGTCCTTCCTCAATTTGTTATTATTGTTGCTTCGATTCTTTTTCTCAAATCCTTGCGAGCCCTTGGTCGACTCACCGTTGTCCTTGCGTTTCAGCTGCTGGACACGAGCAATTGCTACAGCTCGGTCATACACTGTCTGAAGTGAAGTGTATTGCCCTCCAACCAGTATCTCCCTGATACTGAGGTTCAACCCCATTTCAAATTTCTGAGCCTTGTCAGAATCAGTGGGCACAAGTCTCGGAGCAAAGCGGACTAGTTCCTTGAACTTTGCGTAGTACTCTTGCACCGGTTTTCCTCCTTGTCTTAAGTTAATAAATTCTTCATATTTTGCAGCCTTAGTGCTCAGTGGATAAAACCTCTCTCTCAATGCTTCCTCAAATTCTCCCCATGTATAAACCTTCTCAACCTCGGCCAAATCTCCTTGGAGATGTTGCCACCACTCGTCCGCCTCTCCATCCAGATAATAGGTCGCCACTCGAACCTTCTCGTCCTCGGGGCATTTGACGGCAGTAAGAAGCTTGTCAAAAGTTCGGATCCAATTCTCCAACTTGGTAGGGTCCTCTTGGCCGTCATAATGAGGTGGTTTGTAAGGATTCACCAATGCTAGGTAGTTGCCTCGGGCTACCGGCGGTGGTACACCCGCTTGTGCACGTTGCACCTCGGCATTTCCTAGTGCTACGAGAACATCCTCAATATTCCTTAGACGCTCATCCATATTGTTGGGGACAGTTGGCACTCGCCCTCCTATGATTTGAGGAATGTCATTGTCGTTAGGTGCGTTAGCACCACCGTTGTTTGGGACTACCCTCCTTGGCCTTCCCCTAGGTGCCATTTCTGTTATCCAAGCACGCGAAGATGAGTTTCTAGTCTAAGGCACGCTAACAGTTAGGAAGATCTAAATGATAGGAAGGGCAAGAGGAGAGAATAGATATGTGCAAACTAAGCACCCTTGACCAAGTTCTAAGGCTAAAGCAAGGTTAGATTCAAGTTAGTGGCTCTAAGGCAAGGTCAATCGACAGACCAACTAAGAACATTATCAAATACACGTGACATGCATATAAATACTTTGGAGCATTTAAAAAAAATGATGGATGTATGCAAATGCATCCCCCCAAAAAAATACTTATGTATTTTTCAAGACTTGTCGGAATAATTGTTATATAATTCCCATGGGTTTTAAAATAAAATTCCTTTCCATGGAAATAATATTTGAAATGCTTAAAAGTAATATTGAATATTTTGGGCCTCTATAGTGGGCCGAAAAATAATAGCTTTAAAAAAAATTTCCGGGCTCTGATACCACTTTGGTATCAGATAATATCTTTAAAATAATAGCTTTAAAATATTCCGGGCTCTGATACCACTTTGTAACACCCCGGATTTGATCACCCAGGCCAGGGCATTACCGCCACACCTTCCCAAGCAAGACGCGAACCATTTCGAGCTCACTTGAGAAGATGCTAAGGCTAAGTTGTACCAATACTTAAAAATAATTTAAAAACCATTCAATAAATGCCCGAAGGTTTAAATCAGAGTTAAGTCTAACATACATAATTTAAAACAGTGCGGAAGCTAAGGGCCAAACACGGCCAAACATAAGTTTGGAATTCGTAAAATAATTTAAAAACAAGTGCGACAAGTCTTCGGAAATTCCCATCCCAAATGTAAATGCCATGCGCTAATCTTCAACATCTGAAAAAAAATAGAGACAACGTATCTATCAGTACAAAGGTACTGAGTAAGTTAATGTATAGCATAACAAATTTTAAAGTTTTTAGAAGAGAGATTTAAAGATAGAATTTGTAATTTAAAAAGGAAGATCGAGTAAAAATAATTCCGGAAGATTCTTACACTTTACCATACGAATAATATATCATTATTCATTTTTATCGAGAAACCATTCTTGGGGAATCAAACCCGCAAGAGCTCAAACATAATTCTTTTACCAATGTTTCCATACGATCGAGGACATCATTGTTTCCAGAACTCAAATACCTTCGTTTACCATTGTTCATTATGATCGAGAACATCCGTCCTTGGGGAATCGAACCCGCAAGAACCCAATATACATCCTAGGGAATCAAACCCATAGGAGTCAACAATATCCTGGGGAATCGAACCCGCAGGAAAAACATAAACCTTGGGGAATCGAACCCACAAGGCAAGTGAAAGCAGCGGACCCTATACAGACACACTCCGGAGCCCTAGGTAACCCCTACGGATACACCTAGGAGTATAGACTCATACAATCACGCAACATAATAATATTTCCTTGGCGCCGTTTTGGCCACCAAAAAGAGGGGGCGGCCCAACGAGCTCACGCCAAGTGCACTTACCCTCCAAATTGAACATCTAACTCGATCAAAACTCACAAAGTTTCAAAATCACATTTTAATTATCACAACATATATCTACATTTCCAGAATTCATAGGATTCGTAAAAGAGTAGCAATCGACTCAAAAACTACCGAAACGTACGAAACCAAATTTCACCGGTAAGACTACACTGTGGCAGTTTTCAAAAGCGTATTAGGAAATGTAGTAAAACTTTGTGAAAAATTCTGAAAATTTTACAGGTGCTAGGCGACATCAAAATAAACATTTTTCTCAGAAATAGGCCTTAGCAAATTCGGACTCTAAGTCACTCAAAAAAAATCATTTCAGGAACTTGTTTTCAAAAGGGTGCAAAGACCACTGTTCATCCGACCACAGCTTACTTAAAAATCCATATCAATTCGAATATTGATCCAAAAATTCTGAAATTTAACAGGAGTAAACTAGACACATAGATGAACAATTTTCATGAAGAAGTCGACCATCAAAAACGACCATAGCTAGGAGAAATAGGAACCACAAAACTGAACATGCTCGGAATTTAAATCTGTCACCACATGTAGCAGAAAATACCAGATTCGTTTTCGTCGACCAAATCAAGTCCAAAAATTATGAAACTTTACAGAAATCATCTTTAAAGTGTTAGGAACATTTTTCATTTAGACAAGTTCTTCCAAAAATGAACGGATCTAGGCGAGAAAAGCACAACAAGAAAACCTACTCGGAAGAAACCCTAAAAGACAGATTTGGCACAAGATGGAATTCGAACCATATCTCAAAGAATACTCAACCAAACACTCTAAAAATTGACATGCACATCATTAACTTACCTTCCAACAGATTGAGATCAAAAATCCTCGTGTTCAACTCGTCCAAGAGTGATTCCTATCCGCAAAACTTCCTGCTACACCCGAAATCCCCTAAAATGAAGATGATGGGAAAGTTTCTCAATTCTTAGTCCTAGATAATGGATCTAAAGGCAAGGAATTGGATGAGAACACTTACTCAGACGAAGGAGAATGGATTGAAGCCTTCCAACTCGTCCAAGAACTCAGGAACAAGAAGAATAGCCTTCAACTCTCACCAACACTCAAGAAGGATGGAATTTTCGGAGGAATGGTTTGATGGAGGTTTTTGGGACTGATAACAAGTTGTAATGGCTGAAGTGAGAGTTCCAATTGAGGCTTTGATGACCCTGGGAAGTAGGGGAACTCATAATGGCACTCAAATCCCGAAATTACACCCCCCAAATCCTATCCATTCCACCTAACACACCATGGCTCATCTTAACCCCCAAGTTCATGTATTCTCCAAATTCACAGCCATGTAGGGGTTCTAGAAGCTTCTAGATACATCCATAAGAGTCCCAATACATCCAATAACACTCCATAATGTCTGAGTATTGAATTGGAACCGATTGGAGTCACCTAGGTTCGAAAATTGGCGAAAAACGCGTTTGAACGCGTAGGGGCTGCAGCCCCTGCATGGTGGCGCGCTGGTGGCGCGCCACCGCGCGGCCACCGCGCCACCACAGGCTGCGGCCTTTTTCCTTTTTTTTTTTTTTTTAATATTATGATTTTAAATTCTAAAATCATAATATGGAATTATCCGAGATCGTTGGATAATCCGATAACTCTCTTCGAGTTGCTATCGTCCGAAAATATTTAATTCCGCTCTCTCGGAATTATTTCGGTTGCGATAGTTAAATCCAATTCTTAAATTTTTGGATTTAAATTCTCGACGTCGATTTCTCGGGTATTACATTGTGTCTGTATTTTTTTGGTGTTTGAGTGAGTTTTTATGCTTACATGCTAAACTTTTTCTCTATGTTTATCTCATTGATTCTTGACTCTTGATTGAAGGATATGGCCATGCTAGAAAGCATGCATAATGCTTTAGAAAGTATTGTCAATGCAATATTTGTTGGATCAAAAGAATACAGAACAAATAGCAGTGAAGTTCAGCTTTCATTACATCGAATATTTGAAGGTTTGATGACGAACATGCTTTTATATATATATATATATATATATATATATATATATATGAAGCTTCTTCCAAGGCCTTTACCTTCTGATGATCTTGTTATTCTCCTGAAGGTTTGCTTCAGCAGCTTATTTTATTGAAATGGAACGAACCCATGCTGGTTGTAATCCTCTATAATAGATTTTGCGAAATGGATAGTATTAAAAAATCAGACAAGACAAGATAGCTAGAACAGAGGGAGTAAGATATAAGGAAGACAAAGTCGCTCACCTAAAAAATATTACTCCCTCCGTCCCATTTAACTTGTCTTGTTTCACTTTTGCACACAATCCAATGCACTTTTTCAATTGTTAATATCTCAAAATATGTACAATGAAAAATTATGCAAAATATATCTTATAAAACTACATGATCATACGATTCTAACAAGACCCAACTCGACTATTTTTCTCTAAATATATACTTGCAATAAAGTTGAGTCAAAGCTGAACAATGAAGGTAGAATCTATTGGTGTGCGTTGGACAAGATAGTTGCTCCACAACATCTAGGTCGTTTCTAAGTTTATATGTGGTTGTTTCTTTTATGAAATTGTTTGGCTTCAATGAATTTTTTTCCTCTCGCAGGTGAAAAAGATTGTGCTGGGTCAATTCTAATTATTCCGAACGATGTATAAACCAATTCTAGAGGAATTTGCTGCACAGGACTTGATTAGAATATCATCTTTTGCTAACCAGAAAGAAAGTATAATTCAGGTTAGTCCAAATTTTGATTTTTTTCCTTTATCATTTTTGGACTTCAATAATGTATTGTATTACTGTATTAAATTTAAATGTTGAGAATTATTAGAAAATTTTTGAAAATATATTATTTGTACCACATAACTTTTATGATTTATGTAATTTAAACCCATTAGTTCTCTTGTGTATTTTATGGATGCATTGAGAACTTATTGATTTTAGGAAATACTGTATAATGTTAAATAAAAATTGATGGCATTTTAATTTAAAATGTCGGTTGCTACATGACTTGATTCTCTACAAAATAAGTTTTAATTCAATTGGTTCTCTTATAACTTTTTTTTGTTGTATTTTATTTTCATATTGCTTGGAGATGATAATCATAATCTGCTTATTTTTCTTCGTTTATGTGGTTTTATGTGTTGCCAATATCCATAGAATCTCTCAAAATTGAAAAACAAATATCTCTACCTAACAGAAGCCAAATTTTTGTTGCATCTCTTTAACTCTTAGATTATATAGCAATTTATGTGAAAGATGGTTTGAAGTGTGTTGTCTGAGTTATCGGCTTCAGGACCATGGTTTGTCGGGATGCAAATGTCGCCTTTATTGTACTCTTGACTTATAAAACCAGCATTTCATCAATTAATTGATAGCTTGGTCTCTGGACTTCTCAGGAGTGCTGCTAAAACTGAGCTTCCCGGCAGCAAGTAACCACATGCCAAGACTCCAGACAATGTTTCATCAGGTTCGCGGATTTCATAAAAATTTAAGATAGCATTTGTTCTTCGCTAATTTAAGTGTCGTTTCATCCTCAGGCACCGTGGTTGACAATGCAATCTGCCATCCGAGATTCAGCAATTTCTACATGTGTAATCATGCTGGCATGATTGTGAGTTTTTTTATTTACCTAAATTGATTCAACTGCTTGCTTTGTATGATGCCTGATTATTTACTATGGGGAAAAAAAGAAATACATTGATGAGGGAGCAACCTTGTGCACTCACTGTCCTTAGGACCATAACCTTGTGCACTCACTGTCCTTAGCAACCTATCAGTAAGAAAAAACTCAATTAACTTGATTTTGAGTGTGCCATTATGACCATAACTTTTCCTGATTTATTATATACTTGACTCATCGGCTTTTACAGGTGTCAAAGAAGCACCACCGCCATCTCAGTTGGTTAGAAGCTCTTTTTATCCCGATTCTTTATTTGTATAAATTGTTCTCATTTGGTATCCTGATTTCCAAATTCCTCTGGCACAGTTGCTCCTATTTGCTATGCCCATCTGCCTGCTGCTCAGATGTCCCAGTTTATCAATCTCGAGGACATCCCGGACCGATCCTCCACCCATAGTGGCGGGGGTCAGGGCCAGGGGCATGGGCATTGATGCCTGAGCTGCCCGTGCTTCATAAAAGGGTGTCAAGTTCGATGTTCTTCTGTTGAGGTTCCAGCCGAATGTGTGTGATTTTTATTTGAGTTCCCCATGTTGGTTCGATGAAAATTAATTAGTATTTATATGGTCTTGAACAGTAGTCCCACGCATAGCTCTGGTTTGCTTTGAGTAGCAATCTCTAATGATATATGACTATGATGATAGCTCTGCTTTGCTTTGTGTGGATTCCTGTTTCCTTGAGTCATCCCTGCCAGACGTTCTTTTCTTGTAAGATGCCACTCCTTTGTTGTTGTTTGAGTAAGTGTAACTTGGCATCTGTTATTGATGTAGTAGGGGATTTCATTGTATTCCATGAACCGATTTTTGTCTGGTTCTTTTGCTGGGAATAAAATGTTTCTTCTCAGAAAAAAATAAAAATATGACTATGATGATAGTATTGATAGGATGATATGGCTTTGCTTGGTCCAACTTTTATTAAAATGTTCAATTCACACTTACACACAAACTTCTCATTGTTTTCCCTTCTTGGTCTTATAAATTTCCTATAAGTTTCACATATAAATACATAAGTTTCCTGGTCGTGCTCGCCTTCTGGCCTCAGGTCTGCACTTGTATTTCTCATTTGCTCCAATTTTGCCTTTTTTGTTTTCGTTGATAAATACTCTGTGATTTTGTATTCTTTTAGTCAAGTTCCTATTGGAGTGGTGAGCTATATGAATATAGTAGAAACATGGATGTATCAAATAGGAGAACCTGAGTATATAGTATTTGATGTTATAGTTTATATAACGAATTCATATGCACAAGCACAAAGAGTTTGGATGCCTGAGAAAGTGCTTCTATCATTCTATTGTGATTTATAATGATTATGGTTCAAAGTGTGTTGCAAGATTTTGAATTGTAGCTAATCGACCTAGATTTGATATTGCATCACAAATGACATTCATGTTGTGAAGGCCTTTATGTATTTTCTTTGTTCCTTTACTTATTTACCCAAGCCGATCCCCTGGTTTGAATTCTCAACCTTTGTTCATATCTTGCAGCATTTTGTCCTTGAAGAGAACATGTTAGAAGTTGACTGTCCCTGTATTTCACCTGAAATTGTGTTAAAGGCATCAGGTCATGTTGACAAGTTCACTGATCTTATGGTTAAAGATTACAAGACTGGAGCTTGTTACAGAGCAGACCATTTGCTTAAGGATTATTGCAATGACAAGCTCGAGAGAGACCAAAATCTTATTGCTGAACAATCAACAGAAGTTGCAGAACTGAGACACCTGCTTGCAGTATTGGACGACCTCTCTGCTGAAGAGCTTGGCACTAAGATAAAAGCTGGAACTCTCTCTCCGACCCCTATCCATTCAATCTAATGTTTCAAACATCAATTCGTCCATCTGGCTTGAGCCCAGGGTGAGTTTTTCAATTTCACCTTTGTAAGGCTATTATCATATTGATTGCATTGTATTGTCCCCTTCAATTGATATTTTGAATCCTAATCGGCTGCAGGTACATGCTGCTAGAGACAGCTCAAGGTATTTTTGTGAACTTTACAGACTTATACTACTACAATGGCAATAAGCTTCCTTTTGCTGCTGCACAGATTGCTCAAGCTTTTCGAAATGAGGTCTGAAATACTTATATATTACTGATGCCTTTGGAACTAATGTGGAATGCCTCTTAAACATGAACTGAATATTTATATGGGATCCTTAGACGAATGTCCTATGTATGTGGTACCTTTTCCAGATGCTAATGTTGTATGATGTGCACTGACTTATACAGATCTCTTCTAGGCAAGATCTTTTGAGAGTTTCTGAATTTACCTTGGCAGAAATTGAACACTTCGTTGATCGTGAACTGTAACAATCCTACTCTTATAGCATTAGCTAACAACTAAACCTCTTTCAAAGGATGTTGTATGAATAAATTTTAAAACCACACCAATACAGATTCGACAAACATAAAGATAAATAAAGCTAAGCACACTTCCAAAACCGCAGCTTAAAATCATATTCAACACTTCCCCAGAAATGTATATCTCCAATTTCAACTTGAATGTGATATGCCGGTATGTGGCCCTTGACAGACTAATAGGATTTAGTTCTTAAAGCTATTTTCGATGAATACTTATGTAATGTTACAGAGTCAAAGTCCAAGAATTATACACAGTAATACATAATATATAAAGGAACAGTATGCCATATTTCTATCAACTCCAGTAAATTTACTTGTGATTTCTATAAAATAAACTGAGCATAGCTCTTTATGGCGACAAAAGGGGCACTGATAAAATTGTATGTAGCAGTCCTTACTTTTTCATTGGAAAAGTGTAATCATTTTATAAGGGTGAGCATTGCTATCATGTCATGATATCATCATAATAGGTATGTCACTGAATGATAAATACAGAATAGCTGAATCAAACTATACCCATGTAGGTATAGCTGATATTTAATATCTCTATTACTTAAATTTTAGAAGTCACATGGAGTATATACATTAGTATTGTGCAATTTGGTGCTATCCAAATATATGTCCATGCCCATGATCAAATTAGTTATTCCTTACCACTTATGATGCAATAGTAATTACTGTCCTAATTTTCAAAGATGATATTGCGGATCATAACAAGTGCTCAAAACAGTTGGGTTGTCAACGTATTTTTCATTCAGCTGAGGTAGGATTGCTCACAGTTTGGGCGTACGCGTATGTGTGGTTTGCCCCTCTGGTCTATCTAATATGCATAATTTATTTATTTATCTCTGTCAAACGTGACTTGCATCATTGGGAGAATTCCTCAACATAACGATAATGAATCCTGCAACAGCCAACAGGGAAGTGTGCCTGCAAGTGTGTTTGTAACACAACTATTGAAACGGTTGCGGGAACGACTGACTCCATGATAACCTGCTCTCCATTTACTAAACCTCTGGTTGCTGATCAAGAATCATGGGTTTTACTTTGAATTCAGTAAGTATTTTCGTATTGAAATGGGACCTCTGAGTCGAGGGATTTTCAATTTTCTGATATTTTTCCCTATTTGATGAGGGATTGTAGGATTTATTTGATGATTCTCTGAATGGCTATGCCTAAAGCTTGATACGTTTGTGGGTGTTTTTGTTTTTGATTCGTCTTTTGTTTGTGAGGTGTTGGAAATGCACAAAAACTTGTGATTTTGGGCTGTCTTTATGCTGTATAGCTATTGAGGGTTTCCCAGTTTGCTGCCGTGTTTTCTTCTTTTGCTTCTTTTAGAAATCCTGTGCAGTTAGTCTTGTCATTGGGGATTATATTGAGCTATTCATGGGTTGTTAGTTTTTGAGTTTCTAAATGACCCCTTAAGGGATTGGTTGATCTTCTTATGACCAAAAAGGGGAGAAGAGAATGAGAAGATTGAGAGACAAATGAAAGAAAACCTAGATTGCAGGTGGGAGCATGCCCTGAATCTTTTGATGATAGTTAATAGGTTTGATTGGAAAGTGATGTTTAATATTGAAAGCCAAAAAGGGAGCATTTACCCGTAAAGACATAATGGAAAAGATAGGCAGATGGGTTTATGCTTGTGATGAGGAAAAGTGGCTTGAAGATTATAACAAAGTAAGCAGGCAATGATGGCATCTCATTGGTGTGGTGCACTTTCCATATAATTGCATAGTTTATTATCCTGTTTCATGTTCATTCATAATCCTTGGGATTGTTTCTTTCATTTGATGTCTATCGTAGTATTTTTCTTTGAAGTTATTTGTCTAGGGTGGTTATATGTTTCCCGTCCCAACAATATTCATTAGCATTTACTGTAATCCCTGTTGATCCCTAGGATGATAACAGCTAAAGTGCTGGAAGAGGTGTGCATATAAACCTCAAACGTGCAGAGCGTGCTAGAATTACTGTAAATAAGATTCCAGGTAACTCTTCAGGCTTTTTTTGATGTTCATCATTACTGAAACTTAAATCTTTCTGGAGGTTGTATTAACGAGCTCTGAATTTTCAGCAATGGTGGAAAATTTGATTAGCAAGATACTAATGTGGGAGGATGAACAAAAGATCTTGTTCCTCTATGATGGGGTAAATTTTTCTAACTTTTCTAGCATTTTGGTGTTTTCGCTACTTCGCGTAGTTTGAATTTGATTACTGTATTCTCCCTCTTATACACAGGTGCGTTTGGTGTCAATACTGGAGGATTACAAACTAACAAGAAGGCTCAAGGAGGAGGAAAAGAAGCTAGCCCGGGTAATTTTCATTACATCAAGTCATTCTTTCATAAAAATTGTTTGCTTTTATGTTGTCAAATGATAAAGAGAGGTTTAGGTTTTATATTCTACTATAATGTATAAGAGGCATGGTTGGGGTACTGAATTTGATTTGCAACTACAATTCAGGATCAGAAAAAGATACATGATATGCTCCTCGCTGAGAAAGAATCCATCTATGGGTCTAAGCCAAGCCCGCGGAGAAGCAGCAGCTTTAAGAATGCAAATGGGTACCGTACCTATGGCAATGGGTCGGCGACCCCCTCACCACGCCGGAACTCAGTTGGCAGTTCAAATTCGGAGCTCCTCACACCACGATCTTACTCTGGCAACCAAATTAGGAAATAAATTGTTGTAGATAGGAACTCACATACACTTACCTATAATTATTTTTTCTTTCTCCATAGTCAGTTGTACATCCCTTTTACGCTGTGCATCGCACATGTATTTATATAACTAGTATAAAAGAAGGCCCAAAATTTTTTCAATTGTAATTGGAATCCTCACCGTTGGATGCTATTCTAATTTTGTTTGTGGCCGTTGGATCACGATGTTGCTATCTTCCTTTCTTTTCTTTTCTTATCGATTACGCATTTGCCGCTTCGGAACAGCTTCGGTCTCCTTCGTCGTACGCTCTCCTGGGTGCTTCATCTGAAAGCGAGTTCAGTCGTCTCCGATAACAGGTATACGATTGCTCTGCCGGTGCGACACCGCCGCTGCAGACACGTGAAACGCAAAACCTAGCGACAGAGCGGGGTTCATTTGCGGCTGAGTGAAGTCCATCTCCGTATTCGGACCCCTGAAATCGCCACATTCGTTCGCCGTAGGTGTCGCGCTGGGATCTATCTCGCCCTCTTGCTCGGCTCCTCCTGTCTTGTTCCGCCTCCTGTCTTGTTCCGCCCTGACCAAAGCCATATGTGTGTGTACAACGCATATTAAGGTGGAGTTTGTCGACGCTCCTTGCTTCTCGCTACTCAGTCGCCCTGCGTCTTCTTTTCTGATTTTTCTTAATTTTCCTCTTCCATTTTGCCATTTCGTCGATCCCTTTTCCCAACAATTGGATACACCGTGAGTTCCTGACATTTCAATTTTGTTGATTCTCTTCTTTATGTTCTTCGATCTGTGTAATTTTATTTTGTTGTGTTTATGTCGTATATCTCTCTGATGTCACGAGGTATTTATATACGTTCAAATGAGGTTGAAATCACGCCTATTGCTGAGCATTGGTCGATGAATTTCGATTTGCTGCATATATGGTGGATCTGTTATTGCAATTTTGTATGCGCATTGTCGAAGCTTTGAATGTGGTTGTTATTTGAGATCTGAATATTTTATTTAGGCCATTAACACATTACACATATAATCGTCTTTCATTCTGTTTATTTTTTGGGTTACGGTTTCAATCTGAAATGAAAAGAAATTACTGATTCTGATTCTAATTTCGTTTTCAAAATGTTTCTTGTTGATCTTATGATGCCACTTGTTAAGGCGATAGTTCTGTAAGTAACAATTTGTAAATATGTGTGTTAAAATTGCTTGAGTATGCTATACATTGATATATGCATTGCTTCTTTATTTTCATTTTTCTTTTTTTCGATTGTCTCCGGGGATTGCTTATTTAAAATATTCAAACTACAATACTGTATTAACGCCGCTTCCCTCCCTTTGGTCCAGGTTACTGTCCTTCGATTGCCTCAATTCCCCTTTGTTCCCAATGTGCCCTAATTCGCCTTTGTTGTCCAGCATACTCCATGTTTATATTTATTTGCTAAACTAACATTTGAGAGGTAGCAAATTCAAAACGCAACTATACAAGAGTAGGACATCATCAAAGAAGCAAGAAAGGCTAGAGAAGCAAGAAAGGTAATTTATTGTAGTCCTGAGTCATGACATAACTGTGAACAGAAAGGTAATTTATAAGAGTAGATGATATGCTTGCAACTTTGAAGCAAGAAAGGCTAGAGAAGCAAATATGCTTGCAAGAATCAATCTTTTCACCCAATCCATGGATCAAAAAGTGCAAACTTTACCTATAAAAATATTAATTATCATTGCTTTTTGTTATCAAACTAACTTGATAAGTGAATATATGATCCTTTAAGCATAAGTGTAAGAACTTGATGAACTTATCATATTCGAATTAAGATTTCTTGCTCATTGAACAAAAAACAATTGTTGTGCAATGCATTGTGATTATCTGAGATAGTTGTGGAAATATGAGATTATGACTGCACCCCTTCCTGTAGATGAATCTGCCATGCCTTCATTTCCAATTGTATTTAGTGAGTACTGTATATGGGTTCAGCCTTTGTGGTTTCGTTCTAAAGTTTCTGTTCCCTCACACCCGCAGGTGCAAATTAATTTTCCTGCTTCGTGAGCTTTGTAATTAGAATGTATTTTACTTGTTTTAATTTAAGATATTAAATAAAACATGATTTTTACCTGGTATTTCGGTGTTTCTCAAGTGTACTTATCTCTCATTTAATTTTTTTTTCTTAGGTAATCATGCAATAACCAGAGAAGCCATCAATTAAGTACCATGCCGGCAGTGTGGTTTTTCACAAGTTGGGCTGCTGCGCAGCTCACAGTCTTGTTTTTTTAAGAAGCATATTCCATAGCCTTTTCCCCAGTGAAGTGTGATGGCCTCCAATACCTTCTCTGAACCAGCACACGAAGGTTCTACCATCTTTTCAAATTACTTCTGTTCTTAACTGTTTATTGTCATTCGTTGGCGTGGGTGTTTGGAAATTGGTTGCTTCTTTTTTATATGATTTTTGTGGACAGATTCCTTTTATAAAACATACTTGCCACCGTAATTATACAGATGAGTAAATCCAAGTTACATGGCATTTTAGCATTTCCTGTAGGTTATAATGCGTGCATACATTGCTTATAGTGCTTTATGCAGTTTGTTATGGCGATGTTTTTCCCTGTTTGTGCAATGCTCCTTGTGCTTTTCCATAATGCAGGGTGAGTCGACTGTTGTGTGTTTGGTTGTTCGGAGGTTTCCTCTGTCTTCAATTCTTTTCCCGCATGGATCGCGCTCTTCCATATGAGGAACATTTGGTTGATTGCTCTGTTCAGTATTGCCCGTCTCTGATGGGCGTGGGTGCCTTTGGGGATATTTGTTATGCTCCCACTGGACCGTCCTCACAACAAGGTTCTTTTCGTCTTAACCTTTTCTGTCTACTTCTTGGTGTTCCTTTTTATGTTTCATATCCCTATTTCGTCGTTTGTTAAATTCTTAATAGTACTGAATGCCTTTCATACTGTCCCCCAACACGGTGCTTTTTTGCCTCATCTTTGCTTTGTATTTTCCTTTTATGCTTTCTTGGTTTTATGGCCTTTCTTTGCATCTTTTCTACTGTTGTTTATTTTGCTTGTTCCTACTTTGCATTACTTGTGTTGGTGTGTTTCCTTGCGCAGGTGAACCAGTAACCCGGAAAAGAAATTGTAAGTTATTTACAGTTGCAGTCCTTTATCATTTGTTGCTTTACCTTTCCGAATTCCTGCCTTATCCCTTTGCTGTTCTTTATTGTAGTCTGTGTCGCGTTCCCTGGACAGCCGCTGGATTCTCAAGCAAATGTTCCTCTTCGTAAGTTCGTTGCCGAGTGATTATATAGCTTCGTAAAATTGTTACAAACCATGTGCTTCGCTTTTCCACCTCACCATATGTTTGAGCACTTCATCTTCTGTTATGTCAAGCGTTGTGTTTTTCACCATTTTCAAATGTCGTTCACTGATCCCTCTTCTTTGTGCCTGGTTTTGCAGCATCTGTCTTTGATGGTGGGATTTCGCATCGGATGTACGTGCAGCTCCGGTTTCTTCTGTGCAGCGTACTTTTCTTTTCCCTTTTTCTTTCGGTTCCTGTGTTTTCCCTCCTATAAATTACTGGTGTTTTTGGTGTGTTCATGTTAGGTTACAGAAATAAATAAATTGATCCTATCCTAAACCATTTCATCTAGCAGGCTGTAATGATTCCATACCAAATAAATAAAATAAAAAAAATCCCTAAAATGAATTTTTTAATTGGCTTTTACTTATGAAATTTTATTTTTAATAATAATAGTAAATAATACTTGTTATATATATAGAGTACATGAAAACAATCTTTTAAGTTATAGTTATGAATATAATTTTTTAAAAGGCAATACTTTATACGGGAAATGTATTATTTTCTTTGGAGAGGTGAAAATTAGATTTATAAAAAAAACTAAAAAAAACTAAAACAAAAATAAAAACACATATTCAAACACTCTGTGAACTAATATTTTAAAATTAAATTATTTGAAATAGTACTTCGGTATTGTTTCTACCTTCATTTTTTCTTTTCATTTTTCTAATCTGTGTAGTTGTATAGCCAAAAAAAAAAAGAAAAAAAATTTGAATTAAATTTTTCTGGAATTGAAAATTGAAATGGTAGGACGTTTTTCCTTATTATTTTAGTTATTATACTTATGACTTATGAGTGTTAGTTGGTATATTAATCAATCATCATTCAGTCATGTGCATATTTAGCTATTTTAAAGCTAAATAAATAATAATTTTTGAAAAAATGTATTTTTTTTCTCCATTACTGTTTCTGTAACCAGATTTGTATTGAATTCTTTATATAGTTGTACTTTTTCAATAATAATATTGAAATAAATGATTGGAAACTTTCTATTCGAACTATTTAAATATTTATACTACTATACAGTATGACACATCTCTTTGCAGGATTATGCATACATTCAGATCAAAATAAATTTTGGTAAAAACAAATATTAAAATTGACAAAAAACTTTAATACGAGCACTCTAATAAATTAATTTATAAAACTGAAATCATCTAATAAAGTGCAGGCCACTTTGATAAAAGTGGATAAAAGAATGAATACTTTGGAAAAAGTCGATGAAGTATAAATTAATTTAGTATACTATTCCTGAATTAGTTGTTAATAAATATAATAATTAATTAATTTCATAACATTTTATAAAATAATTTATTGCATGACTATAGATAAATGGTGGAAAACTTATTAAAAAATTATCTTATAAAATAATTTTTTTAGAAACAAAAAAATCAATTGCTAAATTTATAATTTAATTTCGAATTAAATTAACAATAGAATTTCACCATTAAAATTTGTTAACTATTACAAGTTTAGCAATCGAATTTGATTGTAAACTATTGTAGTGACAACATATAAATATCTACAGAAATTCTGGGAGTGTGAAATTTTAAAATAGTGAAATGGCAATTTATTGCATGATTAATAGATTTGGAGATTTTGATAACTTTCCAACATATAAATATCTACAGTCATATAAAGTTATTAGTAGACTATGGTTAGTATTAGTAACATGATTTTGATAACTTTCCAAGTTACCTGTTTTTGTTTTTTTTTTTTTTTTTTTTTTTAAAAAAAGCTTTTCACGGGCATTTCACCAGCTTTTCTCGCCTTCATATTTTGCATTGCCGCATCTACCTACCCAGGAGCTGAAGTATTTAAATTGTCTGGTTTGTAGGATCTTCCTTTCAAGACGGTTTGGTCGATTGTTTTGTTCAATCTCATTCATCTACGTTGCCCGTGTCTACGGTTGGGGATTCTTATTGTGTTCCTGCTACGGAGTCTATAGAACAGAGTAGTTCTCTCCTTACCCTTTTTTTTGGAAACCTTGTTTCTATTTTAATAGTTTGCTTTACATATGTTGCCTTGTTAAACCTTCATTGCCCACCCTTTACATTCCACATATGCACGTGTTTTTCATTCTCTTTCCAGGTCAACTACCATTGCCTGTCCCTACTGCTCCCAGGATGGCTGCAGCTCCTGGGCCTGGTGCATCATCTTCTGATTTACGGGGTAAATTGTTTTGCTCTTGTTAGCTTGCTGTTGTGCAACTTTTGCTTGAAAGTTTGTCCAAATTTTTTGTTCAGCTCTACCATCGTCTCTATTTTCTGGTCTGCCTTCCGAGCCGTTTGTGTTGCGAAAAGGTCCCAGCTGTCGCCACTGTCGTGCATTTAAATTCCCTCGGGAGACAAAGAATTTCTGCTGTGCTGATGGAGCTATCTCGCTTTCTTTTAATCGGGTCCCTGGAATCCTAAAGGAACTTTTACTTTCATCTTCCCCAGAAGCTACTACGTTTAGAAAATATATCCGTGCGATAAATAATGAATTTGGATTCACTTCTTTGGGTGTTAAGTATGATAAAGATTTGGCACAGAATAATAAAGGTGTTTATACTTTTCGAGTACAGGGCCAACTTTTCCATTTCATTAATCCTTTGGCCAAATCACCAAATTTGCAGTTATATTTCTTTGATACTGAAGCCCAGTGCGTTCAACGTTCTAAATCTTTTCCGGACATTCATCCAAGTGTCATGCAAAGCATTGTCCAACTTCTTTCAGAAAATCCCTACTCAAAGTTTTTTCGTTCCTTGAATGTTGTTGCTCATTTGCCTGAATATAATATTATTCTCCATAGTAATCCCACGGTTAACCATAAAACTTTGAACAAACCTTCTGTTTCCCAGGTCGCTGCTTTGTGGCTTGGAGATGAAGATGATCAAGTTCCTACAATGCGCCACATTCAAGTCCACGGTCACAATGGCCAGGGTCATCCTGTGTCGTACTATTATGGGTGCTATGACCCTTTGCAGTACCCGTTGTTGTTTCCGTACGGTGAAAGCGGATGGCATAATGGAATACAGAAGAATGCTCCTAGGATGTTAGGTTCCAACAATGCTACAAATACGTCTGGTTTATTTGTACATTCCACTTCTGGGTTGTTTGTGGAGGATGTTCTTTCCCATGAAGCACAGTGTAAGATGTGCTTATTATACGAGTACGTTGTCCCTCATCTACTTATTTGTTTCTCTTTTTTATATTTGTCTTTTTTTTTTGCAGTAGCTGCATCTACATCAGATGATTCTGCTGTTGTTTCAATTAGAGAATATTATGCTTATATGTTTCAAATCAGACCTAATGATTCCCCATTTGTCTTGCATTTTGGCCGGCTTACGCAACAATTATTTGTTGATCAGTACATTAAAATTGAATCCTAACGTCTTGATTTCCATAGAACAAAGTAGGCAGATATCCGTAATGAATTTTTGCAAGGTATCCAAGATTGCTTTGCAAGTGGGGAGAAAGATGGTGCTAATTGTGGGCAGCGGACATACTTGCCGCCTACTTTCATTGGTGGGCCTCGTGATATGCGTCGGCGATATCTTAATGCAATGGCTCTTGTTCAAGAGTTTGGTAAGCCTGATCTCTTTTTAACAATGACATGTAATCTAAATTGGCCTGAAATCAAAGAACTGTTAGTGCCTAATGAGCTTGCCCAGAATCGTCATGACTTAACTGCTCGTGTTTTTCATTCAAAGTTCCTCGAGCTAAAACATGATTTAATCCAGCAACAACTTTTTGGTGAGGTCATTGCATATACATATGTCATTGAGTTCCAAAAACGAGGTTTACCACATGCTCATTTTTTGTTAATACTTGCTTCTAAGTCCAAGTTTTTTACGACCGATGAATATGATGCCATTGTATCTGCTGAAATTCCTGACAAAAATAAATACCCATATTTGCATACTTTGGTTAAAACTCATATGATGCATGGGCCATGTGGAGAATTAAATCCATCAAATGTTTGTATGCAGGCTGGTCGTGGTTGTTCTTACAGGTTCCCAAAAAAATTTTGCAACTCCACAACAAAGGGTCATGATGCTTACCCTGTTTATAGACGGCGGAATAATGGCCTCACAATTCGAGTGCGAGGGCAACAATTAGATAACAGATGGGTTGTACCTTATAATCCTTTTTTGCTTGCTAAGTATAACTGTCACATTAATGTAGAAATTTGTGCAACTGTTCAATCAATTAAATATATTTACAAATACATTTGTAAAGGTCATGATAAAATAAACTTCCATGTAGGTGCTTGTGAGGGCCATCAACCTGTGGATGAAATTAAACAATACCAATCTGCCAGATGGGTGTCGCCTCAGGAAGCAGCATGGAGAATATTTAGATTTACTCTTACTGAAATGAAACCTGCAGTTATTCATTTGCAATTACACTTAGAAAATTTCCAGTGTGTCCATTTCAATGCACGCAAGAAATTAGCTAATGTTTTGCGAAATCCATTCAATCGGAAGACAATGTTGACCGAATTTTTTTTCACAAACAGGACAAATGCTGAAGCACAACGCCTGAAGTTGACATATCCTGCATTTCCTTCTCATTTTGTCTGGAACTCAACAAATAAATTTTGGCAGCGGCGTAAAAACCACCAGGGATCAGTTGGCCGTGTTAATCTTGCTCATCACTATTTGCGTTTGCTGCTGACAAAGGTGCGTTGTCCTACTTCTTTCCACGATTTGCTCAAATACCAAGGGAAAACTGCTACATCATTTAAAGAGGCTTGTTCTCTCCGTGGGTTGCTCCAAAATGATAATAGTCAAGAATTATGCCTTCATGAGGCAGCTACATTTAGTATGCCTTATGAACTCCGCCGCCTGTTTGCAACTTTGCTTGTGTATTGTGAGCCTCAGAATCCCCGCGCCTTGTGGGAGCTGTTTGAACAGTCTCTTTCTGAAGACTTTGCCCATGCACAGCTTTCACCATATATTTGCCGGAGAAAAGTACTTGCCCAAATTGGCTCGTTCCTCCTGTCGATGGGCAAGCGACTAGAATCATATAATTTAATTGACCACCAGATCCCAAACATTCTTTCTGAGCATTATACAAAAGAAGTCGCTGCTGAGAGGGGTATTGTTGTTCATCCAGATGATTTACAAGCTATTCAATTATTGAATGAAGGCCAACGAGCTGCTTTTGAAAAAATTACTGCTGCTATTTATTCTGGTCAAAGCACAGCTTTTTTTGTTGATGGCCCAGGTGGTACAGGAAAATCGTTCCTGTATAGAGCTTTGCTTGCAGATGTCTGTTCGAAGGAATTTGTCGCCCTTGCTAATGCTAGCTCTGGTATAGCAGCTTCGTTGCTACCTGGTGGTCGAACAGCTCATTCTCGCTTCAAAATTCCAGTTGACACTTCAGCTGGGACACATTGCCGGATCAGCAAACAAAGTGCTTTGGCTAAATTGATCCAGGACAGCAAATTGATTCTATGGGATGAAGTTGCAATTTCAAAGAAATCTGCAATTGAGGCATTGAATGATCTTCTGCAAGATCTTCTGGGCACAGAAACTTTGTTCGGTGGGAAAGTGGTTGTGCTGGGGGGAGATTTCAGGCAGACCTTGCCTATTGTTAAGAATGGTAATGAAGCTGAAATCATTTCGGCTTGTATCATTCACTCTACACTTTGGTCTTCCTTTCAAATCATCCATTTGACTGAGAATATGCGCGCTCGTTTTGATCCTTCTTTCACTGAATACTTATTGCGCGTTGGTAATGGAACTGAACCTACTGATATGCATTGTACTATTTCCATCCCACCCGAGCTTTGCATCATGTATGAGAATGACCATGTTTCTGTGGAAAAATTGACTAACTTTGTGTATCCATGTTTTGCAAGTATAGAGGGCACAAGCAGCATGCCTGAAAATCGAATGCTTTTAAGTACAAAGAATTGTTATGTTGATGAGTTGAATTCTTTGCTCATTGATCGATTTCCAGGAGAATTGACTGAATACTATAGCCGGGATGAAACAATCAATCCCGCTGATCAAGCCCTTTATGAAGACATGTTAAATTCATTATCTCCTGGGAGTCTTCCCCCTCATCGACTGGCCTTGAAAGTTGGTGCCCCGATCATCTTGTTGAGAAATTTAGACTCAACTGCAGGTCTCTGTAACGGGACACGATTAATGGTAAAAAATCTGTGCTTAAATGTTATCCATGCAACTATTTGCTTTGGCGAACATAGTGGCAAAGATGTCTTCTTGCACATAATACCTTTAAAAGGCCCAGCGGACCTCCAATTCCCAGTATCTTTCATGCGTGTTCAGTTTCCTGTCCGTTTATGCTTTGCTATGACAATTAACAAATCCCAAGGTCAAACGCTTGATCGTGTTGGAATTTACTTGAAAGAACCTGTGTTTTCCCATGGCCAACTATACGTTGCTTTATCCCGGGTGAGGTCGGCTTGTGACTTAAAAATTCTGATTCGTCCCTCTTCAACTCAAGCTGTGTGTCCAACCAAAACAAAGAACATTGTATACAAACAAATCATTCAACCTTCCTCTCCTCTATCAGTACCTGGGTAATCTTTATTCATATGTCTCATTTCCCACTCATGCTACTAGATAATTTATCCCTACATTTTTTATTCATTTGGCTTTATCTCTAAATGTTCAGGTCTTGCCTGTAGAGATGCAAACTCAGCCATCTTGAAAGGGAACGCCGTATGGTTAAATACTTGTTCTAGGTTTTACGTTTACTGTTGTAGATAATTTATCAATGCTTTTAGTTGCTTATTTCTTATCCTTACTAATCACCAAGCTGACTCATAGCATTCAGTCATTCTATACTAGCTTCTCTTTGGATTGTTATGATTTTAGAAAGTTATGTTCCCTAAACAACCTGCTCTACCCTTGCTTACTATTTCTTTCATTTGAAATGATTTAATCATAGGTACTCTGCAAAACAGCCCGACTCTTGGTTGAGTACAAGGTCATCACATTCATTGACTATATTTTGCATCTTGTATGGCATCCCTCACAGGAAGAAATGATGAATGCAAAGCTCGAGCCAACATCCAAAGCCAAGGAGATGATGGAGGTAGAGTTGATTGGATCATATTTGCTTGTCCAACATATCTGTGGTTGTTTAATTATTGGTGAAAAGGTATATACAAAATGATGTACTGCACTCCCCGCCCACCCAAAGGATACAGTGTTCTCTTAAAGTTCCTCCCGCCTGACATTTTCATTACACCATCTTTAATATATGTTACTTAATTATCAGCATAATATTGAATTTTCAGTTGTACATTTGCATGTTGCAGTGAAATTTAAGTGTATTTACGTAAGAGTTATGCCATTTTACCTGATTGAAAATTGCTCATTTTTATGCCATATTTCAGCTTCATGGGGCTTGGCTCTCGCCTTGGCTGGTAGCTCATTTTTCTCGTTGTCAGGTATTTGGAGTTTTGGACTGTCTTTTATTATTAAATTTTTTATTTTGTTTGATGTGATCATTTTTTTTTTCCTTTTTTGTTTGCAGTTACATTTGAGGAAGAAGTGGGAAGTGCATGGGAACCTTTCATGGATGTGTTGATACAAAAGGTTAATCTTCCTATTACATACACATTATGTGCATTATGAAGTACATGTCACATATAACATTGTTTTCTTCGATACAATAGTCTTCCCTGGTGTCCTGGATATCTTGATTGACTTCGACTTCCATATTGATTTAGACTAAGGAAAAGACATCATGTGCTGCACCTCACGTTGAAACAATAAAAGCTGTAAGTTTCATTTACGAATCAGAAGTGCTATAAATTTATTGTTATTGCTATTGCAATGATGTAGTAAATGAAGTTGGAAACTTGGCAATATACTTCACTGCAAACATACATTTTCATCTCTCGGATGCTTTAAGATTGTCTTCATTGGATTCGACTTCATGATTATTTATTGCCAAAGCGAGCAATTTCCATCAATGCAATGGACTTAATGTGAAATGTAAATTTTAACTTAAGTGATTTGTCATGGTGTGATAATTTTGCCTCAATTAATTGCTCATGTTTCCTATTAGTTGGTGCAATGTTGTCTTTGTCTTATTTTCTATAAGGTTGGAGCTGAATGTTTCTTTTACATGATGTTTCCAGAATTGGATTCCAGTTATAAAGAAACAATGGGTAGCGATCGAACCACATGTCCGGAAAATAGCTACAAAAACTGTTGAGATACAGGAAACATCCAAGATTGCTCTGCGTGTCATTAAAGTCTTTGGAAGTTGTTGGTCCTTATTTTCAGGTGATATAACTAGCAGATTACTTTCAATATTCATTTTGTTTAAAATTATGTATTGCATGAATAAATCTATTTACAATGCAGGAGTTAAGGAAAGTCAGTGAAATATATATTCACCGGGTTTGGATGTGCTGCAAGCCCTCATGTTTCCTTGCATACCGCTTTGAAGCCCTATACTCAACCAACAGTTCATACCTGTGGAAAATTTCTTGACTTACCAACATCATACCATCACCAGGTATGATAATGCTTTTTTTAATTAGTTCTATATATATACTTTCACCATTTTTTCTTGTATTTGAATACATGAAAACATTTGCTACTACATGTTTTTAATGAATTTCTTCTACTGAAACAGAAATAAATGTTGTTTATTGAACTCAGACCTAGAGCTTCAAACATGAATGTGCTTCTTTGATCTCTACTGTTTTGGAAAAGGTTCAATCCCTTACCCTAATACAGTTTTTGGTTTTGTATAGTGCAAAACAGCAATGATTTTGGTTTCATTCTGTGTTTTCTGGTTGCGATGTTTCATTAAACTCATCTGTAACTAGAACTTGAACTTAACAAGTATGGTATGAAGTTGATCACTTTTGGGTGGCATGCTTATTTTTGAAATAGGACATGTGGTTCCTTATTTGGTGCGGGTTGGTTTTCATCCTGGTTTCCCTTCACAAATTTTGCAAAGGTGTAGGTCATCCCTTTATAGGATTCTAGGACCATTGTTGAGCTTTATGTTTTATTGCTATTTAATGGGATGATGCGTGGTTGTCATAGCCTGTAATGGCAAAAAGATCTCTTTTTTTTACTCATGTTTCTGGTGGAAAATAATTTCATTTTGACCACCCCTGAGTGTTCAGCCAAAGATTGGTTTATCGGAGGATTATCTATATACGTACTTGTAAATTTTACATACATGGTACAAGAGAGAGTGCAAGAGAAACTAGAAGGTCACGAATTGAAAAAAACCTTTTGCAACAAAGGAGTTGGAAAGGTTTTCTGTAAGTTTTTGAATACCTATCATTGTCTTCCATTCTTCACTGATAAAGATTTGAATGAATGCTGCATTTTTGACTAATTGATTTCCTTTTTAGGCTTCCTCTCTACTGGCTTTGCCCATCATTTTTCTAACAAAAATATGTGCAGCAGTTTTTAGGTTAGTCTTACTTTCATCTAGATTTTCTTGCCATGCAGTGGCTTAGGCGTGTTGATTAAGGTGGAAATAATTTGTGCTGTTTACTATGAAAATCTTTCATTGGCAATATGTTATTCGTGATGCAGAGGTTTACCAATTAAGGGGATTAACTTGAAGTTTTACAATCATTTTTGTATTAGTATTATTGATTGATAAGTTACCATGACTACATTTTGTGGCTATTACAGACATGTGCCCTTCACATATTTACTTCCTTTTTCAGACCCATTGTAAAGTTTTCTGCTTATTCAAATCTCTCTTAACTTTCATCTTTGAAGGAACTCTTCCTACATCATCTCTTTGGCTAACGAGTTCAATCAGAAATACGGTGATGTCCTAGCTGCTCAAGTTGCATCTGCTCCAAATGTTATTTTCATGAATATGAAAGTAACCACGTTTAACAGTCAGTCTCTCTCCTACACTTGAATATCATTGGTAGTGATTTCTCCCCTTATACTATCCTGTGTTGCTAAGTAGTACTACTTCTTCCCATCATTTTCCGCAGTACTTTCCTTGACCACTCGGTTTCACAGTTGTGTCCTCATAAACCCACCGCTTATTGAAGGCATTGTCATGAAAGACTGGTACATTCTCCCTGCATGTAACCTCATTAATTACTCCTAAGATGATTTGCTTTCTCATACACCATATATTTCGCTATCTTTCCTAGGTACACGAAGCACTCATCGGATGTGAAGAAACTCATTGATGGTTGCAAATACAAGAGTGAAAAATCCTTGCTTCCACCACCATCTAATGAATTTATCCTGTCTGTCTCAGCTGCTCTAGACATTCTCCCGCAGGTAAATAAGAAGCCCCTTTCCACAGTGTAAACAAAAAATCACCGTGCTTCGTTGCACCTCAAATATACAGTTGGTAAATGAAATTTACATATCAAATATACACAACTGAACTATATTGGTCCTATTTCAAAGAACAAAATTCTATAGATTTGTTAATGAATCATTTCTTTATATTGTATGAATTTTAGAAACCTTACCATGAATTCCTATTTCAACCGTAGCTTCAGCCATACTAAGCTGGATCAAACCTCCCTGCCCATTTCGCCCTTCCTTCAACAAAGAAACTTGGGAACGTGGTTTTTATTATTCTGTACTGAATGTAACCGTGAGTGTTTACACTAAAACCAACTCATTGCTCAATAATTGTTTGACAAAATAAACTAGAAACACTCCCCAGTCCTATCTGAATATGATGTCTGCTTTCTTTTCCCCTATGTCCTATACTACAGGCTTACTCATGTTATTTAATCCAACTACACATATTTTTGACACTATATTCGTACAGCACGCAGCTTGGGTACGTGGTACAATCCATTTGCCAAACTACACCCAACAATTTTGGTACATTGCCTGCATGAAGTGCCACAAACCATTGGATGTTGATATTACCTGGGTTGTTCGCTGTCCTAATTGTCAAGAAAAAGCAGGCGTCCACCCAAGGTTACCTATATCTTAGCTTGCATCTCTTCATTTACTCCTTCTTACCACCCTGTGCTAAAAGCACTTTTTTCTTGTTCTTAACAGGGCACGCTTCAACTTCATCCTTGCCGATCCAACTGCATCAATGGTTGTCAATGTGTCTGGAGCTTTCGCAGAGGCCATTATTGGTCATAAGGCTGAACACTTGCATACGGCCTCTGAAAATGTATGCCATGTTTCTATTGTTCTCATATGTCCACTGCCTATACTGGTTATCTTTTATATATATAGCCTGCACTAAGCAAACACATACTGATTTCTACTGGATTCTCTTTTTACCAGAACTTGGAAGTCTATGGAGACATAGCTGCAGAAATTGAAAACAAGGAACTCCTTTGCTACATTCGCTACTACACTTTTTCCCAAGGGAATCAATTCCAGCCAAAGTACACAGTGGTTATGGCGTACACGGAACAGGACCTGAACGACTTCTACTTCCCAGGCACATCTTCCCCAGATGCTACCAGCCTTTCATGCCCTTCCAGCTCATCCCTAGTGTTAACCACTCAATCTAAGAAAGATAATCAGTTCTTCACTCCATCGACGAAAAAAGCCTTAGATGAAATTCCCCTTCCGGCAACTACAAAACCAACACAACCCATTGGTGTATCAAGGAAGTTGGACTTCGATGTCAATCCTCCTCTACCCAACACACCAATACCCACTGACAGCACAACTCAGGTTGAATATAGTGCCTTGTCATCCCAGCACTCTGCCTCAATAACTTCTTTGGCAGTTGACACACCTCAGCCATCAGCTCTCACCATTGAAACTGGTTCATCAATACTCACTGCAGATTCAACAGCCCCACCTGCCCAGCCATCTTCACCACCCCTATCTACAATCGTAAATGCACCAAAGCGCAAGGCACCAAAAACAACTCCTGCTGGCGACAAACCTCATGGCACCCGTTCCCAGGTCAAAAAACCATCTCCTGGAAAACCTAAGGCACTTTAAGTACTTCTCTAATTAGCTGGCTGAACTATATGCTCATAGCCTGCAACCCATCTATATTATAATGTATTGTAAATAGGGCATCTTTTGCTAGCTGTGTCCCTTTTGCTTTTAACTGGAAACCTGTTGGCCTGCCTATTGGTTGGACTCCCTTGTCCAGCTGCTTTTGTTGGCCACTGTTTTACTCTACTTCCTATCCAACTTAGGTTGCTTCCCTATGGATTACTTAGAATCCCTTTTGTCTCTACTACTACAGTGGATTTATTGTAATCCATCCTAATCATTGTAAATATATTGTGTGCTTATCATCTTTCTCCTTGTTCGGTTTTTTTCTATTCGCTTTATCACTTCGGCCTCCTACATCCTTACTCATTTGCAATTCCATTTACAATATAACATTGTGCCCCTGTAACAGTTTGCATTTATGCTCCACCCATATTATTCTCTATTCTACAACTCACATAAATGTAATTATGCACCATGTAACACCATGTAAAACAATTCGTATATGATTTTCATTGTCCTTGGTCGAAATAATTTATGCAGATTTATGCAAAATGATTATCGCACAACTAAATAATCTGTAATCTTCATCCCCCCTTTCCCACAATTGATTTCCAACTTCTTAATCCCATTTCATGTGCTTCTGGCAAGGAGAAATATAGACAGAATCGACATGAAAAAAAAAACAACTAAAAAAAAAAGAGTAAAATATAGCTAAGTTAAATCTTGTCAAATTAAACTCGTTCTGTTCTTTTAAAATCTCAAACTTTTAAAGTTTTTGCTTCTACTTAATTTTTTGTTATTACTATTTTAAAATATAGCTTAAACAGCATACTCTGTTGATCCATAACAATCTTAAAGAAGATACAACATGCTGAATTTCAATTACGAACAACTGAAAAATTAATACAGTAAAAATTGTATAACTAATAATTCAGTCATTGTAAAAAACCTCCAATTATTAAAAAGTGTAAGCCCAAATCATTATTATTATTAAAAAAGTGTAAGCCCAAATAATTCAGTCATTGTAAATGCCCTTTCCAACTTGCAGATACAATTTCCACTCTAGCGTCCTTATACTTTACACCCATATATATATGTATCAATTAATAATAATAATAATAATAATAATAATAATAATAATAATAATAATAATAATAATAATAATAATAATAATAATATAATTATTATTATCATCATTATTATTATTAATTTCCATTTTATAGGATGTTTTTCCCAAACATTATATTTATACACTTTTTCCATTTACACTATAACATTGTCCCACTTTAAGTACTCCTAGCGCAGGCTGCCTGGGCGCAATCGCTCTCCTTCCATTGCCCATCATAGCTCTCCTGACCCTGCAATTGTTTGCTGTGTGCGTTACACAATCACCTGCCCTGCCATTAGGGCTGTCAAACGGGCTGGCCCGGCCCGGCCCTAACCCACCTCAGCCCACTTTTGAACGGGCCGGTGCGGGGCGGGCCTAATTTCTAACGGGCCGCTGAAATGCTAACCCAGCCCAACCCAAGGCGGGCTGCGGGCCAAAGTGGGCTAGCCCACTATAGAAAAAAACTGTTCTTTTTTTATTTTGCTCTTTCTAATTTTGAACATGTTGACTATCTATGGACTGATATGCATATATTTTTTAGGATTACTTTACCAAAGCCCATCAATAATTTAACATAAATTTTTAGTGCTTCACATCACAAAACACAAAATAGTTGACAAATTACAAGTAGGGCTGTCAAACGGGCTGGCCCGACCCGGCCCGGCCCTAACCCACCTCAGCCCACTTTTGAACGGGCCGGTGCGGGGCGGGCCTAATTTCTAACGGGCCGCTGAAATGCTAACCCAGCCCATAAAAAATACCTCACGGGCTGGGCCGGCCCAACGGGCCTAGGCCCGTTTTACAGCCCTACCTGCCATGTTATCTTACCTCTATACCTTTTCCTCACCTTTTCTAGTACATACATTCCATGTGTTTGTCAAATTATCTACCACAATTTTTATTTACAAGCTTCACCGCCTTAGAGGAAAGCCATCAACTTTATTATGCTTACCTACACAATGCCCCTTCACTCATTGAACACTAAATTGGTATCAATCACTGTACTATATTTGCACTCCAACTCTTCGATGTAATCCTTAGACAATGCTTACAATTATTTCTTTTATTCTCCACGCGTCGTCCCTCAACTGAGGTCCTTTTCGTCTTAACCTCTTCTCTCTATTGGAAAAAGAATTGTGTCATATCCCAATTTGGTTGTTTCTTAAATTCTTAATAGTACTGAATGCCTTTCATACTGTCGCCCAACACAGCGCGTTTTTCTTTCATCTTTGTTCTGTATTTTTCCTTTATGCTTCGTTGGTTTTATCACCTTTCTTTCCATCTTTTCAACTATTGTTTATTATGCTTGTTCCTACTTTGTATTTCTCAACCTTTATACCCTTTTCTTGTCTGTGTAAATTATCAAAATTAAACAATTACTAGCATACATATTATTATCAGGCTTTGCATACATATCATTATCTTCAACGATTCCTGACTACATTTAACTCCCATAATATATATGAGGATTCACTTAGGCATATAAATTGTTTTCTTCCACATTGCCGCAAAAACTACATTGTCATCTTTTTTACTCTGTTCTTCTTGTTCTATTCTCTCCATGTTTGTACCAACAAAGGAAGTTGGTTACTCGTATGACACTTGTCCCCGGATAGACATTACTACATACGCATAGTAACCTCTCTATGGCATGGCTTTTCAAATCAATAAAGCTTAAAGTGTTGTGATGAAATCCTCCTGATAATGACCCTTCCCAGCAGATTCACCACAACATTCATACATAAAAACCACGTTTCAATCTTCAAATAGATTCCCAAATCCTATGGTCAAATACGCCAATCCATCTTGTAGAAAACACCTCCCTTCGAACAACACACTATAGACAATTCACAATTGGACTAAATACCAGCGCTACGTCGCCTTCACCTCTCATCTGTGTGGATGGGCCAAAACTGTCCCGCTCATGTACAAAACAATCTCCTTGTATATATGTACAACACACCAATTCCATTCATAAGTGAAAAATTAAATCAGATTTGCAAAATATATATGATGTATATAAGGAATCCACGTGCACTTACTTACAATTATTTATTTTCTCCATGGGCAGTTGTACATCCTCATAACGCTGTGCATCGCACAGCTCCATGGCTAGTATAATTATAAAAGGGGCAATTGGTAGATTGGGAGTTTGTATGTAACACCCGAAAAATCCAAAATAGGAAAATAAAGAAAAAAGGGCTAGAAATTGGTTTTGTGCTTGATTTTTCAAGTTGGACCTATTGACCCAACAAAATCTACTACAGCTGTTTGAATCGCAGTCATGGTCCTCACTGCATTATCGTGGTTGTAATACCCACGATTTTAATAAAAAGAAATGGATTAAATTCAAGATCAAAAAGAATTTTAATTCCAAGAACCCGTGAAGTTGGAAATGATTTAATTAAATAAATTATTGCACGGGAGCCAATAGTCGACGAATTCAAGATTTTGAATACGAAATTAAATCGAGTTCGAAATGAATTTAAAAATAGGAATTTATAGGCCGAGAATAACCCGACGATCAAAGCCCAAAAATGTAGGAGAAAAGTCGAAAAGAGAGGAGAAAATGCCCGACAGGATCGCACGACGCAGTCCGGACACACGGCCCAGACCAGGCCGCGCGCCCGCCGAGCGGTTTTGGCGAAAACCGTGCCACCACCGCGCCACCCCCAGCAGCAGCGGAAACTCGCGATCAACGCGATTTCTTGCCCGATTTCGGTCCGTAACTATGGTAACTTACCTTGGATGGTGAGGGGGAGTTAATGGTCCGATTTTGTACTCTTTTTGTACCCTTTTCTGCTCCCAAAACCGACCCACCACTCTTTCAATCCTCATCCCTTCGAAACCCTATTTCTTGCGCATTCAAAGACCATCCCGACGAAGAAGACGAAGTTTTGGACGAGGCCAAGCAATTTTCAGACGTCGTGTAGTGTTAAGGAATAGATTTCAATCTGAATTCATGGTTTTTAGTCGGATCTAGAATCTAATCCATAGTCTTTCAACCTTGTATTCACAAATCTGGACCGAAGAGAAGGAGATGAGGTGTTTTGGACTTGCTCGTTGATCCCGGAGGCCATCCCAATGAATCTTAGGCCTCTAAAACTCACCCTCTGTAAGTTGATTCCTCTCGTATCAATTTTGGTGCCCTTAAGTCGAATGGATTGTAAGTTTTAAACAACGTACTAAAAGCTGTCCCAAAAACTCCCCTATGCGCGATTTTTGAAATCTGAGTAAAACGCCCTTCTCGAATGTTCAAAACGAAAAAATCAAAACTACAATCTTGTTCCTAAGACCTTAAACTATACTGTGTTGAAATTTCATGAGTTTTCATCGACGTTTGAATCCCCAAAAGTAATCTGGTTGCTTCTGCGTTTCCGTGTGACTCGAAAAAGATGACAGCTTTTAAGTTCGAACTAGATCGGTATTTTCCTATTGGATCCGATCGTAAATAGCCTTTTTAATGCAAACAGAAGTTGTAGATAATCTTATATAGATTGTGCCTGCAAAATTTCATAAAATTCCATTAACGTTCGAACCTCCAAAACGGATCTGGTGTGACCTGCGTCTCTACGAAATCCGAAAAAGCTGACAGATTTGAAAACTCGAACTTGATGCACGATTCTGACTTGAGCCGAGCACTTTTTGAATAAGAAGCCTCTAATAAAATTTGTTCATTTTCATGTCTAGTATGTGTCTGTAAATTTTCAGAATTTTTGAAACTCATTTGATATGTCGAAAGTTCATTTCAAGCCAGTTCGCCAATTCTGAATCCTGACAGCGTGCGGTTTCTGTAGAAATCTCGATTGTTGACTTGTCTCCTCACCTTATTTCGAAAAATATAAAGAATGAAAGTTGTTCATTAGGGTGTCATTGTTTTACTGTGTAAATTTCATGACGTTCGCCTGAAAAATGGATTTTTAAAATAAAAAGGCGCGAACTGTGATGAACATTTACTATACTTGTTGAATTTGGATTGCTAGACTTAATGGTGGAAATTCTTTTTAAAATGATAAAAATAATTTTCAAAAACCGTTACACTAGATTGAACTAGATCTCCACGTGCTAACTAGGGGGTAAGTGCTCCGCAGGGTGCCCCTCTAACTGTTCACTTCGTGCCGGATTGGACGATGGTGATTTTTAAGAAATTGTGCCAAAACGGCCATAGATTTTGGGCCTATACTCTCCGGTGTATCCGTTTGGGTTACTCGAGGCTCCGGAGTGGTACTGTATATGGCGTATTTGGCTGTGGCCAATGAATACTTGATATGAAATACTTGAGAAACTTGATTGTGCCGTCCTCCTCTTAGTTAACGGGAATTAAAAGACTTAAATGCAATTTTTATTTATTAAATTTATACATGCTTTTAAATTCATGTCTGTGCTTTTACTTAAATTTTTAAATTAATGCATATAGTATCTTGTCGCTTCTTAAATTAAATACGCCTTTAACTTATGCACTTTAAATTCTTATTAATTATTCTGTCAAATTATATCTTTATATTATATTAAGAATGGCATGGGTAAAGAGTATATTTTTATTAATCTAATTAAATTATTTTGAACCCATTATTGTTATGTTAGGAATTAACTTACTCAGTTTTTTATATACTGATAAACCGTTGTTTTATATTTTCTTTTACAGAGTATGGAGATATGGCATGGGCATGTACATGCATCGGGTTTCGGGATTTAAAAACTCTATCGTCTTGTTGTATTTTATTTAAATCTAATTTACGTATTGCGTTTTGGCCATGTCGGCCCATACTTTAATTTCCGCTGCTATTTATTTTATTATGCATGGATGATATTATGCTATTTTTAAATTAAACCAATTGAGCTTGTTTTTAAATTATTTTTGAGATACCTCTAGCCTTAGCATCTCTCAAGTGAGCTCGAATGAGTCGTGTCTTGCTTGGGAGGTGTGGCGGTGACATCCCGACCTGGGTTACCAAAACCGGGGTGTTACAAAGTGGTATCAGAGCCCGGATTATTTTAAAGTTTTTATTTTAAAGTTATTGTTATTATTTTAAGCTTATATTTTTTTTAAGAAGCCCAATTTTTGAAACCCAAATTTTTAACCCAATATAGAGGCCCAAGAATTTTTACTTTTTAAAGTATTATTAAACCCATGGAAAATAAATATAATTAATATGTATAAATATACATTATCTTTGGAAGGATTGCATATGCATACTTGCATGCATGTTTATATTCTTGTATATTGCTAACCTTATTCTTAGACATGTTCTAACTTAAACCCATTTCGTTTGCACTAGATGACTGACCCAAATATGATCAATCTGATGATGAAATTGACAAACGCTTACCTTGAATCCCAACAACATATCAACTATTTCAAGAACCGTGTAGCCCAACTTGAAGCTAATCTGCACCATTTGGGAAATCTTAGGGCAGCTTGTAACACCCCGGATTTGGTCACCCAGGCCGGGACGCTACCGCCACACCTTTCTAAATAAGACACGACCCAAATCGAGCTTATCTAAAAAGATGCTAAGGCTAAGTTGTATCAATACTTTAAAAATAATTTTAAAACCATTCAACAATGCCCGAAGTCTAAAATCAGAGTATGTCTACCATGCATAATTTAAAGACAGTGCGGAAGCTAAACAGGGCCAAAACACGCGGCCAAAACCAAAGTCCAAAGTTCCAAAGTCTTAATGCAGAATTTAAAATAAAAGTAAATGCGACAAGTCTTCATAAGAATAATCTCATCCCATTGTCCAAATGCTCACCCTGCGAAATATGAGGAAAAATGGAAATAACAACTTATCAGTACAAAAGGTACTGCGTAAGTTAATATACAACACAACGAATTTTAAAAATTTTAGAAGAGCATTTTAAAATAAGATTCCAACTTAAAAGGACGAATAAAATAATTTTTCAAAATCTCTTACACTTGCCACACGAATATTTTACCATTGTTCGTTATGATCGAGGGCACCACATATGCCCTTTGGGACTAACACTCACAAGGACTCCAATTCATATCAAAGATCCTAGGGACGTACCCTTGGGATCAACCCACCTCTGGGACTCGTACCCACGAGGGATGTGAAAGCAGTGACCCTATACAGACCGCTCCGGAGCCCTAGATAACCCATACGGATACATCTAGGAGTATAGACTCTTATAATCACTAAACCATTATAACCATATGTGCCGTTTTGGCTACGAGAGGGGGCGGTCCAACGAGCTCCACCAAGTGCACTTACCCTCAAAATATAACATTGGGCATCCCACTCGATCAAAACTCCCAAAGTTTCAAAATCCACATTTTAACATTTGATAATATAACCATATTTCCAGAATATACATATCTCAAAATGAGTGAAAATCGAATCATCGATTACAAAGAACGCACAACATGGATTTTACCGAAAGAATTGAAACTGTGGCAGAATTCAGAATCGCTTTTGGAAATGTAGCAAACCTTTCTTAAAAATTCTGAAAATTTTACAGGATCTAGAAAACACCAAGATGAATATTTTTCATAGAAATAGGTATCCTCAAATTCAGACTCTAGATAGGCCAAAAAAATTCGATTTCAGAAAACATGGATTCAAGGATTTTAAAAACTTCAGTGAATCAGACCACAGTGTAATAAAAAATTCATAACTTCTCCAAGAGAGTTCCTAAAGTCATAAATATTTACGGAGACATTTTAGACACAATATGGAACAAAACTCATGAAGACATCGACCACAAATGGCAATCATAGGCCGGACTAAATTGAACAACAAAATCGGAGTCCATGAAAAACCAAGTCTGACAGCAATTATTATCAGAATACCAGATCGAATTCGGGTTTCAAATTAACTCCAAAAATTCTAAAAATAGATCATCTTTAAGATGTTAGGAACAATTTTCATTAAGGAAAGATTTTCCAAAAACGCACGGATGTAAGTCGAAATTGCAAGACAACAGAAACTAGTCAAGTGAAAACCCTATTTGACATATTTCATATAGAATGGAAATGGAACTAAAACTCGACTTGAACCTAACCAAAACTTCTAAAACTTGATGTGTATGATACTAACTTACATTCGATTAGATTAGGATAAAAAATCTTTTCCTTGGAATCCCTGAGAACGTCCAACTCGGCCACAAGATCCTCACTTCCACCGATTGAACCTATTTTGGAGATGTTGGAAGCGATTCTTAGTTCTAGGGCCTGAGATTCGAATCTAGGGACAAGGATTTGGGTTGGAGACCTTACCTACTCGTAGAAGAATGGATTTAATGCTTGATTCTCGCCCAAAACCTCTGGAAACTCGAAGAACAATCCACAACTTCACCAACACTCAAGAGGAAAACTGATTTTCGGAGTATTGCAACGGAGGTGGTTTTTGGGGTCTGTAAAGGGTTGATAATGGTTGCCTAGAGTCTCCAAAGGGTGGAATTATGGCCCTAGGTAAGTGGTGAGGGTATAATGGCAGTCAATACTCGAATTTACTCCCTCAAATCTTCATCCATTCCACCTACCCCCTATATGGTCCAATGAATCCACTTTGTACATGTATCCAACTTATTCCAACTTTGTAGGGGAGTTTAATACATCCAAAATCATTCCAATGAGTCTCAATACATCTCTTAACATCTGAGAATTGAATTTAAGTCGATTGGAATCGCCGAGCTCGGAAAACGTAGCAGAAAATGCGTGAAACGCGTTGGGGCATCGCCCCCTGCATGGTGGCGCGCCACCGCGCCGCCGCCTGCTGCGGTTTTTTTTTTTTAATATATATGTTTTTTATGTTCAAAATCATAATGTGGGAATTATCCGAGATCGTTGGAATAATTCGATAAACTTATCACGAGTCGCGATCGTCCGAAATATATTTAATTACGCTCTCTCGGAATTATTTCGGTTTTAATAATTAAATCCAATTCTTTAATTTTGGATTTAAATCTCGATGTCGATTTCTCAGGTATTACAGTCTACCCTCCTTAGAAATCAACTTCGCCCTCGAAGTTGGGTCGCACTCGGAAAGGTAAACAATATAGGCAGATATGTAACAACCCTACCCCGGGCTGGGCCTGCAGACCGTACACCCCAACCCCTCCCCATGTGTGCGTCCAGGCCTCCCGCCAAGCACCCCATGGTGGGTTGTTGGAGGTGGGATTTGAACCCCCAACCTCCCTTTAACAACCACCCTAAGGTAAGGTTGTTAACCATGTGAGCTGCAGCCCACATGGTTAACAACCTTACCTTAGGGTGGTTGTTAAAGGGAGGTTGGGGGTGCAGCTCACATGGTTAACAACCTTACCTTAGGGTGGTTGTTAAAGGGGAGGTTGGGTGTTCAAATCCCACTCCCAACAACCCACCATGGGGTGAATGTGATTTCACACATGGGGAGGGGTTGGGGTGCATGGTCTGCAGGCCCAGCCCGGGGTAGGGTTGTTACATAAAAGTGCACTTTTATGTAACAACCCTACCCCGGGCTGGGCCTGCAGACCATGCACCCCAACCCCTCCCCATGTGTGCATCCAGGCCTCCCGCCAAGCACCCCATGGTGGGTTGTTGGAGGTGGGATTTGATCCCAAGACCTCCCTTTAACAACCACCCAAAGGTAAGGTTGTTAACCATGTGAGCTGCAGCCCACATGGTTAACAACCTTACCTTTGGGTGGTTGTTAAAGGGAGGTCTTGGGATCAAATCCCACCTCCAACAACCCACCATGGGGTGCTTGGCGGGAGGCCTGGATGCACACATGGGGAGGGGTTGGGGTGCATGGTCTGCAGGCCCAGCCCGGGGTAGGGTTGTTACAAGATAATTGGCACGCATAAAATATTGAGGCTTAAAAATTAAATTCTTACCTCGACGCGTGACGTCTCCTTGCGGGGTGTCACATCCTCTCCCCCTTAGGCATGCAGTTATGCCCCCATAACTGCTCACGAGTCGCTTCGGAAAAGGTTGGGATAACGTTGCTTCATGTCCAATTCCAATTCCCACGTCGCTTCCTCCATGCCATGATTGGACCAAAGAATTTTCACCATTCTTACGGTCTTGTTCCTCGTGACCCTTTCCTTGACATCAAGTACCTCGATCGGATATTCCTCATATGTTAGATCGTCGTCCAATTTGATCACATCGGGTTGCAAGTGATTTGGGTCGTGCACATATTTCTTCAACTGAGAAACATGGAACACGTTGTGGACTCGTGACAATTCCGGTGGAAGAGCCAATCGGTATGCCAAGGTATCCACACGGTCTAAAATCTCGTATGGACCGACGTAGCGAGGACTCAACTTTCCTCGTTTGCTAAATCGCATCACCCCCTTCATCGGTGATACCTTTAGCATAACCTTGTCTCCCACATGGAATTCCAACTCTTACTGTCTCGTGTCGGCATAGCTCTTTTGGCGGCTTGTGCGGCCTTCATCTTTTGTTGGACGACCTTGATTTTTCTGCTCATGTCTTCTACGAGCTGAGGTCCAACAACCACGGAATTATAATCCTTTACCCAGCATAACAGACTGCGACACTTGCGTCCGTAAAGAGCTTCGAACGGTGCCATGCCAATGCTGGCATGATAACTGTTGTTATACGAGAATTCAATTAGTGGCATCCAACTTCCCTTGAATTCAAGTACACACGCTCTAAGCATGTCCTTGAGCGTTTGAATTGTCCGCTTGGTTTGACCGTTCGTCATCGGATGGAAAGCCGTGCTCATCTTAATTTGGATTCTCAAGGCTTCTTGCAATTTGGTCCAGAAATTTGAGACAAATCTGATGTCTCGGTCCGAGATGATATCATGTGGTACACCATGTCTTCTGACCACATTTTCAATATACGCCTTGGCCAGTTGATCCATCGACCAATTATCCTTCATTGGTATGAAGATTGCGGTCTTCGTCAACCGATCAACTATCACCCAAATTTTGTTCATGCCTCGGGGAGATCTTGGTTATCTAGAAACAAAGTCCATTGAAATGCTATCCCATTTCCAGTTTGGGATCTCCAATGGCTTTACTAACCCTAATGGCTTTTGCCGTACCGTCTTTACTTTTTGGAAAGTTAGGCATTTAGCCACGAAATCAGCAACATCTTTCTTCATTCTTGCCCACCAATAGATTTTCTTTAAATCTTTGTATAGCTTATCACCTCCCGGGTGTACTGAATAAGGTGTATTGTGGTCTTCTTCCATCAACTTTTGCTTGAGTTCCTCGCACTTGTGAGGAACACACCCATCTTCCCTTAAAGCGGATACTTCCGTCATCGTGGATCGTGAATCCTACCGCTTTACCTTCGCCAATTTTCTCCTTGATCCTCTGAAGGTTCTCGTCGTCCGGTTGGGCTGCTCGAATCTCATCGAATACGGTAGGTTCAATTGCTATGGCATTCACCGCTCCTACCACGGTTCCATAATAGACTAGTTTACTATCCAACTTCGCCAAGTCCATATATAGTTCCGAAGGTAAAATAAGGGTGTTTGTCGTATGCCTTGTTTTCCGGCTTAATGCACCCGCAACGACGTTCGCTTTTCCCTCATGATAGGCCATGTCCAAGTCATAGTCTTTGATCAGCTCGCGCCATCTCCTCTGCATCATATTTAACTCCTTTTCAGTAAATATATACTCGAGGCTCTTGTGATCCGTGAACATCCGATATGTTTGTCCATATAAGTAGTGTCGCCAAATCTTGAGAGCGAACACCACCGCAGCCAATTCCAGATCGTGTGTCGTTGAGTTGTTGCGATGCGTAAGCAATAACCCTTTGGTTTTGCATAAGCACGCAACTAAGACCTTTTTTTGAAGCGTCGTTGTACACTTCAAAATCTTCCGTCTCTGACGGTAGTGCCAAGACTGGTGCTGTTGTGAGTCTCTTCTTGAGTTCTTGAAATGACTCCTCACACTCAGCAGTCCATTCGAACTTTAAGCCTTTCTTCAGCAATTGGGACATCGGTCTTGCAATCTTGGAAAAATGTTTTACAAATCTCCCATAGTATCCGGCTAGCCCAAGAAAACTTCTTATTTCTGTCTGACTAGTTGGCTCTGGCCAGTCAGTCACTGCAGATATCTTTGCCAGATCAACCGACACTCCTTTAGCCGATACTATATGCCCCAAGAAAGCTACTTCCTTCATCCAAAATTCACATTTGGACAGCTTCGCGTACAACTGATTCTTTCTCAAAACTCCGAGCACTTGATGAAGATGTCTTGCATGCTCCTCCTCATCCCTTGAGTAAACTAGAATATCGTCGATGAATACGACAACACATGAATATAGTAACTCTCGGAATACACTATTCATGAGGTTCATGAATACTGCGGGAGCATTCGTGAGACCAAAGGACATTACGGTGAATTCGTAGTGCCCATATCTCGTACGAATCGCTGTCTTGGGTATGTCCCTCTCGACGATACGTAACTGATGGTATCCCGATCTTAGGTCGACTTTTGAGAATACCGACGCTCCTTTCAGCTGATCGAATATTTGATGATCTGCGATCCTAGGTAGCGGGTATTTGTTCTTGATCGTCACTTGGTTAAGACCCTCTGTAGTCTATGCACAATCGGAGTCCACCGTCTTTCTTCTTGACGAACAGGACTGGTGCTCCCCATGGCGATGTGCTTGGTCTAATATATCCCTTTGATAACAACTCCTCAAGTTGTTCCTTCAGCTCCTTCATCTCAGCAGGTGCCAGGCGATATGGCGCCTTCGATACCGGCTCGATTCCGGGTACCAGGTCAATTGTGAACTCGACTTCTCATTCAAGAGGCATTCCTGGGATATCGTCAGGAAAGACTTCAGGATATTCATTCACGATTGGAATCATGTCGATCTTGCTTCCCTCATCTTCAAGATTATGTACGTAGCAGGCGTACAGTTGATACACCTTTTGCATGAGATTGCAAAACTTCAAGGCATTTACATCTTGGCACTCCTCTTTTGAGGCTGCATGTAGTAAATGGCTTTCTTTCCTCGACTCTTCGCCAAAGAGATCTTCTGCTTTTGGCACTCAATAACGGCCTTGTATTGAGTCAGCCAATCCATCCCCAAGATGATATCGAAGTCCTTAAGTCAAACTTTATAAGATTCGCGAAAAATTCGATATTTTTGATTACTATCGGGATTCCATCGTATCTCTTCGAGCAACTACTTTACCCGATGGTAATTGAATCCCTAGGTTAAAGTTCTTAGGCGCTGGTAGATCTAAGGCAGATAGAGTTATTGTAACACCCCGGATTTGATAACCCAGGCCGGGATGTCACCGCCACATCTCCCTAGCAAGACACGGCTTCCCGAGCTCACTAAGGAAATGCAAGGCTTGTGGGTACGTAAAAGATTTAAAACATTTCAAGATTTAGTCCGCTTAATTCAAAATACGATAGTAATAATCATCATGCGCGAAAATAGAGTAAATGCAGCGGAAAGTAAATCACGGCCAACATGGCCAAATCCTCGGGTTTGACAGACCCGGTAAAAAACAGTACGATGCAGAATTTAAAATGTCCATAAATGGTTTCCCCCAAGTGCATATGCATGCGTCACTCGACATACTCTGTAAAAGAAAAATAAAAACGGTTAATCATTATAAAAATATACCGAGTAAGTTAATCCCTAACTAACAATTTAAGGGGTTACATGTGTTTAAATCCAAAGATTTCACCTTTCATGCATTAATTTAAAAATCCAGATTTTATTCGCAGCGGAAAACATGATTAATTTATTCAAGACGAAAATGCATAATTTAAAAGACTTAATTTAAAAGCGGAATTTAAAAGCATAAGTTAAATTACGTAATTTAAATGCGTAATTTAAAAACATGGTAAATAAGGTTTAAGCGTAATTAACACTCACACAAGTCTTTTATATTTTATCCCGCAAACTAAGAAGAGGACACCATACCGGGAGATCACTAACGAGGCAATCTCAACATAGGACCACTAACGAGGCAGTCCACAATAATGGGAGACCACTAACGAGGCAGTCTCAAAAGATAGCAGGACCACTAACGAGGCGATCCAAAACACAGCGCGCGAGATCACTAACGAGGCAATCTCAGATAGTAAGGAGACCACTAACGAGGCAGTCTTAAAGATAATGATTAGCATGAAGATCGGCTCAGCCTAGTGAACGGGATTTTTCGAAAGTTCGTATTTCAAGTGATCAAAAGATTCGATTTCGCGTTTCATAGTTCGAGTTTTCTCAAGTTCGAAAAATCCGATTCGAGGCAGTTTTCGCCTTTCTTTATTAAAAATTCTTCTTTACACTAAAAATTCTGAAATTTACACAGTAGGTCAAAAACACACTCACGGACAACTTTCATGTTTTAAGTTTTTGGAAATAAGTTTCGAAGTGAGTCAAAATTTGAGTTCTTTACAAAAGGTAATTTCTGTCTCAAAAACTGATTTCGTCACAGGTTCGTGCGACGCCGATTAAAAATTCATTCCAAAGCCAATTGATCCAAAATTTTTACAGGAGATACATAACACATTAATGAACAACTTTCATGTTTTAAAAATTTAGAAATAATGAATTTTAGATGTTCAAAAATCGATCACAACATGCTGTACACGCGCGGACTCAAAAGATCGCTTAAAACAGGTTCTGAAATTCGGCCGTTTGACATATCAAATGAACTCAAAAATCCATAAAATTTTATATGCATAATCTAGACACATATATCTACAACTTTTGTTTAGAAATGCAAAGTTGAATCATTCTAAAAATGGGTGAAAAACATGCATCAATTCGAGTAATAAAATCTGTCAACAGTTTCAAACGTTCGGTTTGTCACAGAAAGTTTACAGCAAAATTTGGGATAGCAAATCTTAATGTCAATGGCTGAAATTTGGATACAAGATAGATTAAAGTCTTAGGAACAAAATCTATGTTGAAAGGTTTTTGGTTTGAATTCCCGAAGGTCGAGTTTTAGGCGTGTTTTTGAAATTGGACGAAAATAGGGTTTTTGAAAATCGATTTTTGTTACGGGTATAGATCTCGAGTTTTAAACAACAATAAACCACAAAAATTTATGAGTAAGGTCTTAACTTACTTAGTTAGAGATTAGGTCACTGGAATGGGTTTCCGGATGTCCTAAGGTCGCGACGAACGGCCAACTTCTCCGATCGCTTTTTGTTCGTTCCCCGACGTGAAATCGTAGCAAAGGAAAAAGGGTTAGATTTCGAGTTTGTTAAAGCTTATGGACGACTAAAACATTATACCATAGCTTACCAAGAGTCTAGAAGTCAGGGGCTTGTCCCGGTTGTCCCGTCGTCGCCGGAATACTCGCCGGAAAGTCGTGTCGAAATAGGTTTGAACTTGGAGAGGATATTGAGGGAGTGTAGGAAGTGTTCTCTGAAAGTTTAGGGTTTGGGGCACCCCTAGGTCATTCTTAAGCCTTCCCAAAGGTTGAGATCCGATTACCATCGAAGGGGGTGTTAATTTTGGCAAGAAAATCGCCATGGAAGGAAAGTTTACACCTTCTGCACCTCTGGCGCGCTGGTGACGCGCACCTATGGCTTTGCCCGTGCGGAGCACGCGTGACCAGGCCTGGAGTCGCGACTCCGCCTTCCGCGCGGTGGCCGCGCGGCGGCGCGGGCCGGCCGGACCGGCCGGTTCGGCAGTCCGCGTGGTCCGTCAGGTCTTTTCTTCCTTTCCTCTATCGGTTTTCTATCCTCTACATGTTGGCTCGACTCCTCGGGTCGTCTCCGGTTCGGAATCTTTACCTTAAACTTGTTACGAGTTCGGCTTATCGCTCATAACATTTCCGTGCCCTAATCAGTCTAGTTTAAATTAGTTCCAACTCCTCCTATCGTCCTTGCGATTGATCTTGTGATTTAATTTGTAATTTAATTTGTGATTTAATTTGTGATTTACTTTGTGATTTATTTTGTGACTGAACTTAGAAATTAGTTCCAAGCTGCCTACGTACCCTGTGAAGGGATCAAGTCGTGACGTAGTTCGAAACAATTTGAATTTGTTTTTCTCGGGTGTTACATCCTCCCCCCCTTAAGAATACAGTTATGTCCCCATAACTGTGGCCGGTTCATCTTGGAAGAGGGTAGGGTAACGTTGTTTCATGTCGGCCTCCAACTCCCATGTCGCCATCTCCGTCTCGTGGTTGGACCAAAGGACCTTGACCATTCTCACGGTCTTATTCCTCGTTACTCTCTCCTTCGTTTCAAGTATTCGCACCGGAACTTCCTCGTAAATCAAGTCATCTTCAAATTCAATTTCTTCCGGTTGGAGTACATGGGTCGGATCGTGCACATACTTCTTCAATTGGGAGACGTGGAATACGTCGTGAACACGAGCAAATTGTGGTGGCAACGCTAGCCGATACGCGAGATTTCCCACTTTTTCCAGGATTTCATATGGTCCTATGTACCGTGGACTCAGTTTTCCTCGTTTGCCGAAGCGCATCACCCCCTTCATTGGTGATACCTTCAGCATGACTTTGTTGCCGACTTGAAATTCCAAGTCTTTCCGTCTCACGTCCGCGTAACTCTTTTGCCGGTCCTGAGCAGCCTTCATCTTCCCTTGGATGACCTTGATTTGTTGAGCCATGTCCTCAACAAGTTGTGGTCCCACTATTACCGCCTTATCGTTCTCCTCCCAGCTTAAGGGACTTCGGCACCTACGTCCATACAGTGCCTCGAAGGGTGCCATGCCGATGCTAGCATGGTAACTGTTGTTGTAGGAGAACTCTATCAAAGGTAGATGATTCTCCCAATTCCCCCTAAATTCTAGCATGCAGGCCCGCAGCATGTCCTCCAGCGTTTGGATCGTTCGCTCCGTCTGCCCATCCGTCATGGGATGGAACGCGGTACTCATCTTTATTTGCGTACCGAGAGCTTCCTGCAGTTTGGTCCAGAACTGAGAGACAAATCTGTTGTCTCTATCCGAGATGATGTCGTGTGGTACTCCATGCCGGCGTACCACATTGTCGACATACGCCCTTGCCAATTGGTCCATTGACCAAGTATCCTTCATTGGGATAAATATGGCGGCTTTTGTCAATCTATCCACGATCACCCAGATTTTATTCATTCCCTTCGGTGAGCGTGGTAACCCCGAAACAAAATTCATTGAGATGCTATCCCATTTCCAGCTTGGGATCTCCAATGGTTACATTAGTCCTAGGGGTTTGTGTCGTACTGCCTTGATCTTCTGGCAGGTAAGGCATCTCGCCACAAACTCGGCTACCTCTCTCTTCATGTTCGGCCACCAATAGTTCTTCTTCAAGTCCTTGTACAGCTTGTCCCCTCCGGGGTGAACCGAGTAGGGGGTGTTATGGCCCTCCTCCATCACCTTTTTCTTCAGATCCGCGGATTTCCGTGGTATACACCACCTTCCCTTGAAGCGGATGCTTCCGTCCTCATGAATTTTGAAATCCATTGCCTTTCCTTCGGCAATGCCCCTCCTTATTTCTTCCAACTTCTCGTCACCCGGTTGGGCGAGTCGTATCTCATCGAATATGGTCGGTCCCACTACCATCGCGTTGATGACCTCGGTTACCGTACCAGGATGCACCAGTTCTAGACTTAAATTCGCCAAATCTTTGTACAATTCGGCCGGTATCACAAGCGAGTTCGCGACATGTTGAGTCTTTCGACTCAAGGCGTCGGCCACGACGTTGGCCTTTCCTTCGTGGTACGCGATCTCCAAATCATAATCCTTGATCAGTTCCAACCATCTCCTCTGCCTCAAATTCAACTCTTTTTGCGTGAATATATACTTGAGGCTCTTATGGTCGGTGAACATTCGACACCTTCGCCCATAGAGATAGTGTCTCCAAATCTTTAAGGCGAACACGACCGCGGCCAACTCCAGGTCGTGCGTCAGGTAGTTTTCCTCGTGTGGTTTTAGTTGGTGCGATGCGTACGCTATAACCCTTTGATCCTGCATTAGCACGCATCCCAATCCCTCCTTCGAGGCGTCACTGTACACCTCGAAGTCTCCATCCTCTGATGGTAATGTCAATACTGGCGCTGTGGTAAGTCTTTTCTTCAGATCCTGGAATGCGGCTTCGCACTCGCTAGTCCAGTCGTACTTCGTCCCTTTCTTCAACAGTTGAGTCAACGGGCGGGCGATCTTCGAGAAGTCCTTTACAAATCGCCTATAGTAACTCGCCAGTCCAAGAAAGTTTCTTATCTCCGTTGGATTCTTCGCGACACCCACTCGGTCACTGCCGAGATCTTTGCTGGGTCTACTGCCACTCCGTTGGCGGATACTATATGCCCGAGAAATGCCACTTCCCTTAACCAGAAGTCGCACTTGGACAGTTTACCATATAGTTGGTTCACTCGTAAGATCCCTAGTACTTCGTGTAAGTGCTCGGAATGTTTCTCTTCACCTTTTGAGTCGATCAAGATGTCATCTATGAACACCACCACGCATTGATATAACAATTCTCGAAATACGTTATTCATGAGATTCATGAACATTGCTGGGGCGTTCGTTAGCCCAAATGATAGCACCGTGAACTCGTAGTGTCCATAGCGAGTCCTGAACGCTGTCTTTGGGATGTCCTTTTCAGCGATCCTCAATTGATGATATCCCGAGCGTAAGTCGATCTTTGAGAATACCGTAGCTCCCTTTAGTTGGTCGAACAAATCTTCGATCCGGGGCAACGGGTACTTGTTCTTGACGGTGACTTGATTGAGTCCTCTATAGTCGATGCACAGTCGTAACCCTCCGTCTTTCTTCTTGACGAACAAGACCGGTGCTCCCCATGGGGATGTGCTCGGTCTAATGTATCCCTTCTCTAGCAACTCCTCGAGTTGCTCCCTTAGTTCCTTCATCTCCAGTGGCGCCATGCGGTAAGGAGCTTTCGAAACAGGCCCCGTCCCCGGAATGAGGTCTATTGTGAATTCAAGATCTCTCTTGGGTGGCATATCGGGAACGTCTTCAGGGAACACATCTGGGTATTCCCTCACCACTGGGATGTCGTCTATCTTGACTCCTTCATCTTCCAGGTTGTGAATGTAGCATGCGTATAGCGCGTAACCCTTCCGCACTAAGCTACATAACTTGAGGGCGTTGACTATTTTGTTAGACTTCTTAGGGGGTTGGGATTAGAAGATGACTTTCCTCCCCCTACTCTTTGACAGCGTGATCTTTTGCTTTTGGCATTCGATCACGGCCTTATAACGGGTTAGCCAATCCATCCCTAGTATGACGTCGAACTCTACCAAGTTTGCGAAAAACTCTACATTTTTTATTACCACAGGTATTCCGTTATAACGCTTAGAGCAGGCTATTACTTCTCCCGAAGGCAGTTGGATTCCTAAGCTAATCTTTTCGCACTTAGGTAGATCTAGTTCAGCTACAACTCTCGAAGATAATATGGAACAACTGGCTCTAGAATTAAATAAAACTCTAAGCGGAGTACTTAGGACATGAAAGGTACCTGCCACCACATCACCCTGCGCAGGTATGTCAGCCTGGTTGATCACGTTCAGCCTTCCCATCGGCCTCCCTTGATTGGCCGGCTGGTTCTGATTCGGATTTACATTTTGTTGCTGTTCGGAGGGCGCTGGTTCGGGTTTGGAGGGGGCCGATATCCTTGATTGTTGCCGTTCCTGCCTCCTTGATTGAACGGCTCATTGGGTCCAATGACCAAATCTTCTCTCTTTATGATGTTCTCGAGTCGGGTTCGACATTCCTCCCTCCTATGGCCCATACGGCCGCACCGGAAACATTCGCCCACCTGAGGACATCTCCTCACCAGGTGTGGCCTGCCGCACCTCGGACAGGGTGGCAGTCGTTCTCCCTGGGGTCATCCTCATCACTCGAATCCTCGATGGTGCCCGTGCCAAGGGGCCCATGGAACACTGGGCTTGCTGGCCAATTGGGCCCAGCAGCTGGAGCAGGATCAACGACAACAACTGGAGTTTGGACGGCTGCAGGGACAGCGACAGGATCAACAACGGGGCTAGCTACAGGAGGAGTTCCCGGGCCGAGAGGGGGCAGGTGGAAGCAGATCATCCTTCAGATGAAGCAGTTGATGTCCCAAGACCCCTGCTTGGGTCTCTACGTCGTCAATCTGGGTCCGAAGCTTAGTCTCGCGGGTCTGGAGTTCGTTGATTTGAATTTGGAGTTGGGTTATGCCTTGATGCCCTGCTTGGCCCAGATTAGTTAGGTGGCCCAGGTTAGCCTCCATTTGTTCTACCCTTAGTCTGAAGTTGTTCACGTTTTGAGGGGATTCGAGGTATGCTTCAATCAACCTCATTAGTAGGTTGATCATGTTCACGTTTGGTGCGGCCATCTATTGTTAACAAGGTAGGTTAAGTTTAGAATATGTTTTAGGCAAGATTAGTTATGCACGAATTTAAATCTATATGCAACATGCAAGTGCAAGTCTGTAACACCCCGGATTTGATAACCCAGGCCGGGATGTCACCGCCACACCTCCCAAGCAAGACACGAGTTCATTCGAGCTCACTTGAGAGGTGCAAGGCTAAAGGTATTTCAAATTTAATTTAAAGACAAGCCCAAAAAAGATTTATTTTAAAATTTCATAGTATAATTCACACAAAATAAAGTAAGTCGCAGCGGAAAATTTAAAAATGGGCCGACATGGTCAAAACGCAGTGGGTAATTTAAGTCTAACAAATACAACATTAACATTTACTAATTTAGTTCCCGAGCCCCAATATGCGTGCATGCTCATGTCATTTCTTCATATTTGTAAAAGAAAAATAAACAACAGGTTTTATCAGTATATAAAATACTGAGTAAGTTAATTCCTAACGTAACGATAAAGGGGTTTTAAAAATTATTTAATTAATTTAAAAATTATACTTTTACTCAGGCTTAATTGAAATATTAAAAATTCATAATCTTACTTGCAGCGGAAAAGGATGATTAATTTATTCAAGGCGAGAATACAAATTTAAAGGATTTAATTTAAAAGCGTAATTTAAAAGCGTAATTTAAGAACGTAATTTAAATGCATAATTTAAAAACATAGTAAATAAGACTTAAGCATAATTAACACTCACACAAGTCTTTTATATTTTTATCCCGTAAACTAAGAAGAGGACACGACACAAGGGAGATCACTAACGAGACAATCTCAATAATCATAACCAGATAGCCGGTGAACGGCGGCCGCAGCCATATCAGTATTGACTGCCGTTTTGGCTAGCCATGTATTTCGATTACCATTCCGGCAAGTCGTGTATATCAACTGCCATTTGGCAGGCGTGTATATCAACTGTCGTTTTGACAGGCATGTATATCATATGTCATTTTGACAGGCATGTATATCAACTGCCGATTTGACAGGCATGTGCACATTTGCCGTTTTGGCATAGTAAGGAGATCACTAACGAGGCAATCTCAGATAGTAGGGAGACCACTAACGACGCAGTCTCAAAAACGTTAGCATGAAGATCGACTCAGCCTAGTGAACGGGATTTTTTGAAAAGTTATATTTCGTCGTATACAAACGGTTTCGATATCGCATTTCATAGTTCGAGTTTTCTCAAGTTCGAAAATCCGATTCGTTACGGTTTGCGCCTTTTTAAATTAAAAATTCATCTTTCAATTAAAAATTCTGAAATTTACACAGTAGCTCAAGAACACCCATACGAACAACTTTCATGCTTCGAGTTTTATGAAATAAGGTTCGGAAGTGTATCAAATTTCGAGTTCTTTACAAAGGAAGAATTCTGCCCAAGAGACTGACTCGAACACAGTTTCGTGCAACGTCGATTAAAATTTCATTTCAACTCCAATTGATCCGAAATTTTTACAGGTTGTAGAAAACATCTTAATGAACATCTTTTGTGTTTTAAGATTTTGGAAATAATGAGATTTAGTCATTCAAAAATCATCATCAAAACACTGTTTACGCGCGGATTTGAAAATCGAGTTGAAACAGTTTCTGAAATCGTCCGTTTTGACATATCAAATGAACTCCAAAATTCATGAAATTTTATATCATAATCTAGACATAATTTCCTACAACTTTTGTTTAGAAAAGAAAGTCTAATTCATTCTTTAAACGGGTGAAAAATATGCATCGAGTCGAGTCATAAAAACTGTCAGGATTTCAGATTTGGCGATTCAACTTTTGACGACTTTTTTTGGCATATCAAACGTGGTTCAAAAATTATGAAATTTTTCAGGGGTAAACTAGACACAATCATCTACAAACTTCGTTTGTACTACGGGGTTCAAAACTGACTGGATCAATTCGAAAAACGCTCCTCAAATTCGACTACATAATCTGTCCACCTTTCCATTAAATCACAGTCTGCTTCCGAGGGTTTTTGAGTATGCAAACATTAACGAAAATGCGTGAAATTTTACGGACACAATATATAGACAGATAGCCACAACTTTTGTTTTTACATCAAAGTTTAATTTTGAAGTATTCCATTAGAAAAACGCCAAAAAAAAGTTCAACACTCAAATCTGTCAACAGTTTCGGTTTTGAAAGCAAACGCAGAGTAAACCAGATTCGATTTCAGGGGCCAAATGTTGATGAAAACTCTTGAAATTTTGACACAATCTAGATTATGATCTTAGGAACAAAGTTCATGTTCAGAGTTTTTCGTTTCGGATTCTCGAAATAGGATTTTTTTACGGGATTTCAGAAAATGCATGGATTGGAGTTTTAAGTCCGATTTTTACGTTTTTGTTTAGATCTATTGATTTGTTCGATTTTAATCACCCAAAATTGATACGCAAGGGAATCAACTTACAGTGTTAGATTTTAGGATCGTCACAGGGCTCTCTCGGGTTGTCTAGGGTCGCGACGAGCGGGTATCTTCCACCGATCTCCTTCTTCTTCGCCCCCGAAGTGAACTCGTAAGAAAGTTTCGATGGTTAGGTTCGAATTTACTACATTATAGATGAATACAAAACTGTACAACACCTTACCAACGTCCTAGAAGGCAGGGGGCTTCGTCTTGATCGTTCTCTTGGCCGGAATCCTCGCCGGAAAGTCGTCGGGACTTCGGAACTTGTGTTTTCGGTTTTTGTTTGAAGGTGGGGATGGAGTGGGCGGCTGCAACAGGTTCTTGGACGCCCTAGGAGCTGCAAAATTGATTCATAAAGGCTCCCCAAACCCTAGACGCGTTGCCATAGCCGGAGCTCCCCAAAAAGGTAAGAAAATCGCGCCGAAAATGGAATTCCCGCAGTCTGCTCCCTGGCGCGGTGGTGGCGCGGTTTCTCCCTTAAAACTGCGTGGAGACCGCGCGGCTCCGGCCTGGGTTGCAGCCTGGGCCGGGCCGTGCGATCCGTCGGGCCTTTTCTCCTCTCTTCCGGACTTCTGTGCTTCTACGTTTTCGGGCTCGATTTTTCGGGTCGTTCTCGGGTTATGATTCCTATCTTAAATTTCCAATGAATTTCATATTCAAAATCTTGAACCCGTTGAGTTTGAATCCGTCGGCTTGAATTCGTCGTCTTTCGACTCCCGTGTAATAATTTATCCGATTAATTTATTTCCGACTTCACGGGTTTGTGGAATTAAAATTCTTTTCCTTCTTGAATTTAATTCCAATTCTTTTAACTCGATTCATGGAATTTCTTCGGGCTTCCTTTCCCTCTTTTATTCCATTTTGAATTTTTGAATCTGTCGGCGTTTCATTTCCGAGCAATAATTTATTGTAATAAATTATTTTCTTTTCGGAAATAAATTTTTATTTTACTGTAAAAATCCCGGGTATTACAGTCTACCCCCCTTAAGAACCAACTTCGTCCCCGAAGTTGCGCCCTCACTTTAACTTTTGGCTCAATTTAATGTTGGGGATTTTCCATCTACTTCCTTTAAGGATAAACGTCTTCCACAAGAAATTAATTTCATTCCTTTGAACGTGAATTAAATTTCTCGGGTGTTACATCCTCTCCCCCTTAGGAATCAACTTCGTCCTCGAAGTTGTGTTTCGGTTTTGGTTTCTTCGAGTTTAAACGTTAGGTTGCTTTCGGTTATGTTTTTATTTTGGGATTTATTTCGTGACTGAACTCGGAATTTAGATTTCCAAGCTGCCTACGTACCCTGTGAAGAGATCAAGTCATAACGTAGTTCAAAACAATTTGAATTTGTTCATTTTTTATTGGATACAATTCCTGGAGTCGAACTCAAAAATAAATGCAGTTATCGATGCTTGAAAACTTCTTACGGTTGCTTGGGCCGAGTGGTCACGTCCTCTCTCCTGTTTATGTTTTCTATTCGCGTCCGGCAGTCACGCAGCTGATGACCATGTCGACTGCACCGAATGTAACACCCCGGTTTTTGGTCACCCAGGTCGGGATGTCACCGCCACACCTCCCTAGCAAGACACGGTTTCTCCGAGCTTACTAAAGAGATGCAAGGCTATGGTTTTTCAGAATTTAAAATATTCAAACAGCCCATTCATATATAATTTAAAAATAATACATCAAGTTGCAGCGGAAAATAATATTTACATATATGTATCGCAGCGGAATTTAAATATAGGGCCAACATGGCCTAATCACGGGTTAAACAGGCCCGTTCATGCAAGATCCAGTCTAATACAAAAATTCAAAATAATATATCATCCCAAGCTTCCCGTGTATGCATATGACGATGCATAATTCTCAACTATGGAAGAAAAAGAAATAAAAATGGTTTGGTCAGCACTACGTGCTGAGTAAGTTAACACATACATACTATGGGGTTTCAAAGCCATTAATTAATATTTAAAGAACACATGTGCACAACCCGACATAATCTAATTTTATTTAGCTAACAATAATTATAATGGCATAATTTAAAAGATAGAGATTTCATAAGATCATAAATATAATTCGCAAAGTAAAACAATTGCAAGACATACTTTAAGGCATAATCTAAAAGGAACAATTTTTTTTTCGAGTCTTCTAGTTTCATATCTCATGTCTCATGTTTCAAGTTTATATTTCAATCGCCATTCGGCAAGTTTTATTTATCAATTGCCTTCCGGCAAGCGTTATATCTCAATTGCCTTTCGGCAAGCAGGATATTTCAATTGCCTTTCGGCAAGCAGGATATTTCAATTGCCTTTCGGCAAGCAGGATATTTCAATTGCCTTTCGGCAAGCAGGATATTTCAATTGCCCTTCGGCAAGCATCGTATTTCATGTGTATTTTATTTCAAAGGAATTCCCAATCGTTTAAACCTTAAAGGCTAATTTCATGTTTCAACAAGATTCAAGATTTTGTTTCCGGTAAACCACAGTTTACTCTAAAATTCGTCTAAAATCAGATTTAATTCCATAAATTCCAACATTTCTTGACTGACTTGAAAACGTCGAGATCTACAACTTTCGTGTTTTAACTTTTTCAATCCGAGATACCTAAACAGGTCAAAATCACCAATTTTCGTAGAAGAATAATTCTGTCCGAATTTAATGTACCACAGTTTAAAGATTTCGAATTCTACCATAGCAATTCAACTCCAAAATTGATAAAATTTTACAGAGATCATCTTAAGACGATTATCTACGACTTTCATGTTCGGCCAAAGATCTAAAACTGTCTAAGTCCTATGTCAAAAACGTGATCAAGATCATTCCTAAGTTCTGTCAAGAATTTCAAGATCTAGATTCAAGCAGTTCGGTTTGGAGTGGATTTCATATATCAAATCATCACGAAAGATTCTGAAATTTTACAGAGGTATTCATAACGTATAGATCTACAACTCTTATGTTCAACGCCAAGCCTAGATCGGTCTAGATCTAAGGTAGAAATCACCAACAAGTTCGAATAAAGAATCTATCATCGTTTCAAGATCTAAACCACAGGCAGGCCTGTTCGTGGTCGTCTTCGGATATCAAAACACGATGAAAAATTATGAAAATTTTACAGTAGATAGATCTACATCTTAGGAATGTTTTTCATGTTTTAAATTTCTCCGTTTGAATTCGTTTTAAGGTTCGGAAATATTCATCAAATCTGTTGCGTCGGTAGAAAGTATAAATTGACAGATTTTCGATTTCTTGTTAATCTTTTAGTTTTGAATGTTTTAATTCATCCCAAAACCATGTAAGAGTTAACTTACAGAGTTTATGAACGTCCGGGATCGTCTATTCGAAGGCGTGGCTTCCCGTCCACCGTTTCTCCTCTCCGTTCGTCGGGTTCTACGATCTAGATCCAATACGAGGTGTAGAAGAGAGAAGAAAATTAGGATTCGTTTTCGAATCGTTTATTGAACAAGGATTGGATCGAGACTTACCACGACTATGGAGATCTTAGAATTTTCGTCCAACAGGTCTCGCCTTTGGTTTCGTGCCTCCGACGACTCCGGATTTAGGGTTTCGAATGTGTAGAAAGTTGTAGGGTTTCGTAAGAGTGTTCGGAGCTCCTAGAAGGTCTTATTTATGGATATCTAAGACCTAGGGCGTCCAAGATCTGACCCCAAGGGTCTTGGGTCGAGAGACGTTCAACCGAAAGTCGAAAAATCCGCGTTCGGGCGAGAGAATCGCGGAACGGCCGCAACTGCCCTGCCGGCGCGCCCTTGGCGCGGTCTTCTCCTTTGGAGCGCGCGGCGACCGCGCCATCCTGGCCTGGACTTCGGTCTGGGCCGGGTCGTGCGATCCGTCGGGCGTTTCCTCCTCTCTTTCGGACTTCTATCCCTCTATGTTCCCGGATTCGAATTTCCGGGGTTTCTTCGGGCTCCGATTCCCTATCTTAATTTTATTCGGACCTAAATTTATGTTTGGACTCGAGTTATTGAGTCCATCGATGTTGGGTTTCCGTGTAACCATTTATTCGATTAAATTGTCTTCGGCTTCCCGGGTTCTCGAAATCTTGATTCCTTTTTAATTGAAATTCCATTTCTCATCTTCTATGATTCTTTATTCATTTATCATGTTTATTATATTTATTTATTTATTTTATTTATTTATTTTATGTTGCAAAATTCTCGGGTATTACAGTCTACCCTCCTTAAGAATCAACTTCGTCCTCGAAGTTGTGTTTCGGCTTTTCTCGTGCTAAAGTCTTTTTGTTTGTTTTATCATTTTGTGACTGAACTTAGAAATAAAACTTCTAAGCTGCCTACGTACCCGGTGAAGGGATCAAGCCATAACGTAGTTCAAAAATTTATTTGGGATACATATTGCCGAGCCAAAATAATGCAACTACTTTATTACGGGGTATCATATCCTCTCCCCCTTAGGACTCCAGTTATGTCCCCATAACTGCCTATTCAGTACTCTCGAGAGGTTTCGGGTTTTGGTCTTTATTCTGATGGTACTGGTGCCGTTGGTTGTTGCCACCTTGACCGTCTGGGTTTCGTGGTTGCTTAAGTCGAGTAGTCACATCCTCTCTCTTGTCAATGTTCTCTTTCCGTGTCCGGCAATCACGCAGCTGATGACCACATCGACCACATCGAAGGCATGCTCCTAGGCTGAGGACATCCTCTCGCATAATGCGGTTTACCACACTTTGGACATGGTGACGCATAGTCACAATGGTTGAAGACTATCCCCTTTTTTTCCCCATTGTCATTTTGATGTTGTCCTTTCGAGTTTCCATCGAAATGGTCCTTATCCACCTTGTAATCTCCTTGTGGTCCTTGGTTAGCCTCATCTACCGGTTTCCGTTTCAGTCCTTGGACTCGTGCAACCGCTACCGCACGATCATAAACCGTCTGCAGGTTCGTGAATTGTCCTACTGCAAGTATCTCCCGGATACTAAGGTTCAGACCCATCTCAAATTTCTGAGCCTTGTCAGAGTCGGTTGGTACTATCCTCGTAGCAAATCGTACCAATTCCTTAAACCGGGCGTAATACTCCTGCACCGTCCGTCCCTCTTGCTTCAGTGATAAAAACTCTTCGTACATTGCCGCCTTGGTGCTCATGGGGTAGAATCGGTCCCTTAGATCCTCCTTAAGTTTAGTCCATGAATAAGCTTCTTCAGCTTCCTCTAAATTCCTCTGGAGGTCTTGCCACCACTCATCGGCTTCGCCTCCTAAGTAGTAGGTTGCTACTCGTGTCTTTGCCTCATCAGGACATTTGATAGCATCCAAGAGCTTATCAAATGTACGGATCCACCCCTCTAGTTTGGCGGGATCCTCCTGCCCATCATAACGTGGTGGTTGATAGGGATTCACCAACGCTAGATAGTTGGTTTGGGCTACGGGCGGAGTTACTGCTGCAGGTGTCCTATGCACCTCCGCATTTCCTAATGCTACTAGGAATCCCTCTATCGTTTTTAAACGTGCTTCCATATTATTGGGCGCTTGAGGCACTTGCTCTCCTAGGTTCTGAGGACTTTCGCTGTTGTTGGGCGTGTTGGACAGGTTAGCGTCAGTGCCGTTTGGACTCACCTTCCTTGGTTTCCTCCTAGGTGCCATTTTCTGTTATAACGTGTACAGATTAGCTTATCTTGGTTTAGATAGATCGCTCGAACAAGACGTTTCATAAATTTCTAATTTCAAATTTTCGGATTTGTTGTTTGGAAATCCAAACAAGATTTTTGGAATAGAGAGTGTTTTAATAAAGACTTGATTTTTTTTTTATTGTTCCACATAAGGAAATTTTCTAATTCGTACTAGGATAGGAATGGCTAGAGCCGAGATTTGTTATGCTTAGGCGTGCGCTTAGATGAACGCGATCTAGAACTAAGGCAGGATCAGTATCTAATTATTGCTTCTAATTCGATGTCATGCCTCAAGATTATATAGGTGTAACAAGAGATCTACGTTAATTTCGCCAAGATTCTAGGTTCAACTTCGCCAAGATTCTAAGTTCAAATTCGCAAAGATTCTAAGTTAAAATTCGCAAAGATTCTAAGTTCTCTACATAAAAGAGATGCAATATGCAAATGCGAATGATGATTTCCCCCCAAAAATAATTTATGCACTATATATAAATGTTTCCAATGGGTTTTAAAATAAAAATTTTCTCCATGGAAATAATACTTTAAAATTTAAAATATTAGTCAAAATATTAATAATAGTTTAAAAATAGTAATGGTTTAAAAATAGTAGTTTTAAAAATAGCCGGGCTCTGATACCACTCTGTAACACCCCAGTTTTTGGTCACCCAGGTTGGGATGTCACCGCCACAACTCCCTAGCAAGACACGGTTTCTCCGAGCTTACTAAAGAGATGCAAGGTTATGGTTTTTCAGAATTTAAAATATTCAAACATCCCATTCATATATAATTTAAAAATAATACATCAAGTTGCAGCGGAAAATAATATTTACATATATGTATCGCAGCGGAATTTAAATATAGGGCCAACATGGCCTAATCACGAGTTAAACAGGCCCGTTCATGCAAGATCCAGTCTAATACAAAAATTCAAAATAATATATCATCCCAAGCTTCCCGTGTATGCATATGACGATGCATAATTCTCAACTCTGGAAGAAAAAGAAATAAAAATGGTTTGGTCAGCACTACGTGCTGAGTAAGTTAACACATACATACTATGGGGTTTCAAAGCCATTATTTAATATTTAAAGAACACATGTGCACAACCCGACATAATCTAATTTTATTTATCTAACAATAATTATAATGGCATAATTTAAAAGATAGAGATTTCATAAGATCATAAATATAATTCGCAAAGTAAAACAATTGCAAGACATACTTTAAGACATAATCTAAAAGGAACAATTTTTTTTTCGAGTCTTCTAGTTTCATATCTCATGTCTCATGTTTCAAGTTTATATTTCAATCGCCATTCGGCAAGTTTTATTTATCAATTGCCTTCCGGCAAGCGTTATATCTCAAGCCTTTCGGCAAGCATTATATTTCAATTGCCTTTCGGCAAGCAGGATGTTTCAATTGCCTTTCGGCAAGCAGGATATTTCAATTGCCTTTCGGCAAGCATGATATTTCAATTGCCTTTCGGCAAGCAGGATATTTCAATTGCCCTTCGGCAAGCATCGTATTCCATGTGTATTTTATTTCAAAGGAATTCCCAATCGTTTAAACCTTAAAGGCTAATTTCATGTTTCAACAAGATTCAAGATTTTGTTTCCGGTAAACCACAGTTTACTCTAAAATTCGTCTAAAATCAGATTTAATTCCAAAATTTCACGACTGACTCGGAAACGTCGAGATCTACAACTTTCGTGTTTTAACTTTTTCAATCCGAGATACCTAAACAGGTCAAAATCACCAATTTTCGTAGAAGAATAATTCTGTCCGAATTTAATGTACCACAGTTTAAAGATTTCGAATTCTACCATAGCAATTCAACTCCAAATTTGATAAAATTTTACAGAGATCATCTTAAGACGATTATCTACGACTTTCATGTTCAGGCCAAAGATCTAAAACCGTCTAGATCCTATGTCAAAAACGTGATCAAGATCATTCCTAAGTTCTGTCAAGAATTTCAAGATCTAGATTCAAGCAGTTCGGTTTGGAGTGGATTTCATATATCAAATCATCACGAAAGATTCTGAAATTTTACAGAGGTATTCATAACGTATAGATCTACAACTCTTATGTTCAACGCCAAGCCTAGATCGGTCTAGATCTAAGGTAGAAATCACCAACAAGTTCGAATAAAGAATCTATCATCGTTTCAAGATCTAAACCACAGGCAGGCCTGTTCGTGGTCGTCTTCGGATATCAAAACACGATGAAAAATTATGAAACTTTTACAGTAGATAGATCTACATCTTAGGAACGTTTTTCGTGTTTTAAATTTCTCCGTTTGAATTCGTTTTAAGGTTCAGAAAAATTCATCAAATCTGTTGCGTCGGTAGAAAGTATAAATTGACAGATTTTCGATTTCTTGTTAATCTTTTAGTTTTGAATGTTTTAATTCATCCCAAAACCATGTAAGAGCTAACTTACAGAGTTTATGAACGTCCGGGATCGTCTATTCGAAGGCGTGGCTTCCCGTCCACCGTTTCTCCTCTCCGTTCGTCGGGTTCTACGATCTAGATCCAATACGAGGTGTAGAAGAGAAAAGAAGATTAGGATTCGTTTTCGAATCGTTTATTGAACAAGGATTGGATCGAGACTTACCACGACTATGGAGATCTTAGAATTTTCGTCCAACAGGTCTCGCCTTTGGTTTCGTGCCTCCGACGACTCCGGATTTAGGGTTTCGAATGTGTAGAAAGTTGTAGGGTTTCGTAAGAGTATTCGGAGCTCCTAGAAGGTCTTATTTATGGATATCTAAGACCTAGGGCGTCCAAGATCTGACCCCAAGGGTCTTGGGTCGAGAGACGTTCAACCGAAAGTTGAAAAATCCGCGTTCGGGCGAGAGAATCGCGGAACGGCCGCAACTGCCTTGCCGGTGCGCCCATGGCGCGGTCTTCTCCTTTGGAGCGCGCGGCGACCGCGCCATCCTGGCCTGGACTTCGGTCTGGGCCGGGTCGTGCGATCCGTCGGGCGTTTCCTCCTCTCTTTCGGACTTCTATCCCTCTATGTTCCCGGATTCGAATTTCCGGGGTATCTTCGTGCTCCGATTCCCTATCTTAATTTTATTCGGACCTAAATTTATGTTTGGACTTGATTTATTGAGTCCATCGATGTTGGGTTTCCGTGTAACCATTTATTCGATTAAATTGTCTTCGGCTTCCCGGGTTCCCGAAATCTTGATTCCTTTTTAATTGAAATTCTATTTCTCATCTTCTATGATTCTTTATTCATTTATCATGTTTATTATATTTATTTATTCATTTTATTTATTTATTTTATGTTGCAAAATTCTCGGGTATTACACCGAAGGCATGCCCCAAGCTGAGGGCATCCTCTCGCATAGTGTGGTTTACCGCACTTGGGACATGGTGGCGCATAGTCACCATGGTTGAAGACTATCCCTTGTTTCGTCTGTTGTCGTTTTGAAGTGGTCGGTTCAAGTCTCTACGGAAATGGTCCTTGTTCCTCTTGTATCGTCCTTGTGGTCCTTGGTTAGTCCCATCTACCGGTTTCCGTTTCAGTCCTTGAACTCGTGCAACCGCTACTGCACGATCATACACAACTTGTAGGTTAGGGTAGTGCTCTCCCATGACCACCTCTCTAATAGATAGGTTCAGTCCCATCTCGAACTTCTGTGCCTTCTCTACATCGGTTGGCGCCAGTCTCGGCGCGAATCGCACCAACTCCTTGAAACGGCTATAGTACTCTTGGACCGTTTTTCCTCCTTGCCTCAGTGTCAGAAATTCCTCGTACATGGCGGCCTTCGTGCTCATGGGGTAAAAATGATCCCTAAGCAGATTCGTGAATTCTGACCATGTGTAGGGCTCGTCGTACTCCGCCAGATTCCCTTGGGTGGCTTGCCACCAATCATCCGCCTCGCCTCCTAAGTAGTATGAGGCTACGTGAACCTTTTCGCCGTCGGGACATCTTACGGCGTTCAACAGCTTATCGAACGTCCGTATCCATTCCTCTAGCTAAGCCGGGTCCTCTTCGCCGGCATAGTGGGGTGGTTGGTAAGGGTTTACCAAGGCTAAATAGTTGACTCGGGTTACCGGTGGTGGTATACCCGCTTGTGCCCGTTGCACTTCAGCATTTCCTAATATTACGAGAACTTCCTCGACAGTCCTTAGACGCTCGTCCATATTGTTGGGAACATGAGGCACTCGCCCTCCTACGTTCTGAGGGATCTCATTATTGTTTGGTGTGTTGGGGAGGTCAGCGTTAGTGTTGTTTGGTATTTCCTTTCTCGATTTTCCCTTATGTGCCATTTTCTGTTATCAACACACGTGAAAGTAAGTTTCTAATCTAAGGCACGTTAGCGTTCAAGAAAATCTGTAAGATAGGATTGGCAAGAGGCGATAATGTATGGGGCACGCTAAGCTTAGGTGATCAAGTTCTAGGACTAGTGCAAAATTAGTCTTAAGCAAGCGCTCCTAAATAAAGGTCATGTCGGATTCTAAGATAAGAGTATTATTTAGCATTGATAATTCATAAAAAAAAGAAAAAAAAAATTTAGCGCAATATTCATGGATGTATGCAATGCAATGCAATGTTACCCCAACCCCGAAAAATATTTTATGCGTCTATCTAAACTTGTCCGAATAATTTATATGTATTTTCCCATGGGTTTTTAAAATAAGACTTGAACCATGGAAATAATACTTTAAAATTTAAAATAATAACAATAGTAGTAAAAAAAAAATTCTTTGGGCCCCTATATTGGGCTAAAAATAAAAATAATACTTTAAAAATATTTCCGGGCTTTGATACCACTTTGTAACACCCCGGATTTGATAACTCAGGCCGGGATGTCACCGCCACACCTCCCAAGCAAGACACGAGTTCATTCGAGCTCACTTGAGAGGTGCAAGGCTAAAGGTATTTCAAATTTAATTTAAAGACAAGCCCAAAAAGATTTATTTTAAAATTTCATAGTATAATTCACACAAAATAAAGTAAGTCGCAGCGAAAAATTTAAAAATGGGCCGACATGGTCAAAACGCAGTGGGTAATTTAAGTCTAACAAAATACAACATTAACATTTATTAATTTAGTTCCCGAGCCCCAATCTGCGTGCATGCTCATGTCATTTCTTCATATTCTGTAAAAGAAAAATAAACAACAGGTTTTATCAGTATATAAAATACTGAGTAAATTAATTCCTAACGTAACGATAAAGAGGTTTTAAAAATTATTTAATTAATTTAAAAATTATACTTTTACTCAGGCTTAATTGAAATATTAAAAATTCATAATCTTACTTGCAGCGGAAAAGCATGATTAATTTATTCAAGGCGAGAATACAAATTTAAAGGACTTAATTTAAAAGCGTAATTTAAAAGCGTAATTTAAGAACGTAATTTAAATGCATAATTTAATAACATAGTAAATAAGACTTAAGCATAATTAACACTCACACAAGTCTTTTATATTTTTATCCCGTAAACTAAGAAGAGGACACGACACAAGGGAGATCACTAACGAGACAATCTCAATAATCATAACCAGATAGCCGGTGAACCGGCGGCCGCAGCCATATCAGTATTGACTGCCGTTTTGGCTAGCCATGTATTTCGATTACCATTCCGGCAAGTCGTGTATATCAACTGCCATTTGGCAGGCGTGTATATCAACTGTCGTTTTGACAGGCATGTATATCAACTGTCGTTTTGACAGGCATGTATATCAACTGCCGATTTGACAGGCATGTGCACAATTGCCGTTTTGGCATAGTAAGGAGATCACTAACGAGGCAATCTCAGATAGTAGGGAGACCACTAACGAGGCAGTCTCAAAAATGTTAGCATGAAGATCGGCTCAGCCTAGTGAACGGGATTTTTCGAAAAGTTATATTTCGTCGTATACAAACGGTTTCGATATCGCATTTCATAGTTCGAGTTTTCTCAAGTTCGAAAATCCGATTCGTCACGGTTTGCGCCTTTTTAAATTAAAAATTCATCTTTCAATTAAAAATTCTGAAATTTACACAGTAGCTCAAGAACACCCATACGAACAACTTTCATGCTTCGAGTTTTTGGAAATAAGGTTCGGAAGTGTATCAAATTTCGAGTTCTTTACAAAGGAAGAATTCTGCCCAAGAGACTGACTCGAACACAGTTTCGTGCAACGTCGATTAAAATTTCATTTCAACTCCAATTGATCCGAAATTTTTACAGGTTGTAGATAACATCTTAATGAACATCTTTTGTGTTTTAAGATTTTGGAAATAATGAGATTTAGTCATTCAAAAATCATCATCAAAACACTGTTTACGCGCGGATTTGAAAATCGAGTTGAAACAGTTTCTGAAATCGTCCGTTTTGACATATCAAATGAACTCCAAAATTCATGAACTTTTATACACATAATCTAGACATAATTTCCTACAACTTTTGTTTAGAAAAGCAAGTCTAATTCATTCTTTAAACGGGTGAAAAATATGCATCGAGTCAAGTCATAAAAACTGTCAGGATTTCAGATTTGGCGATTCAACTTTTGATGACTTTTTTTGGCATATCAAACGTGGTTCAAAAATTATGAAATTTTTCAGGGGTAAACTAGACACAATCATCTACAAACTTCGTTTGTATCACGGGGTTCAAAACTGACTGGATCAATTCGAAAAACGCTCCTCAATTTCGACTACATAATCTGTCCACCTTTCCATTAAATCACAGTCTGCTTCCGAGGGTTTTTGAGTATGCAAACGTTAACAAAAATGCGTGAAATTTTACGGACACAATATCTAGACAGATAGCTACAACTTTTGTTTTTACATCAAAGTTTAATTTTGAAGTATTCCATTAGAAAAACGCCAAAAAAAAGTTCAACACTCAAATCTGTCAACAGTTTCGGTTTTGAAAGCAAACGCAGAGTAAACCAGATTCGATTTCGGGGGCCAAATGTAGATGAAAACTCTTGAAATTTTGACACAATCTAGATTATGATCTTAGGAACAAAGTTCATGTTCGGAGTTTTTCGTTTCGGATTCTCGAAATAGGATTTTTTTTAAGGGATTTCAGAAAATGCACGGATTGGAGTTTTAAGTCCGATTTTTACGTTTTTGTTTAGATCTATTGATTTGTTCGATTTTAATCACCAAAAATTGATACGCAAGGGAATCAACTTACAGTGTTAGAGTTTAGGATCGTCACAGGGCTCTCTCGGGTTGTCTAGGGTCGCGACGAGCGGGTATCTTCCACCGATCTCCTTCTTCTTCGCCCCCGAAGTGAACTCGTAAGAAAGTTTCAATGGTTAGGTTCGAATTTACTACATTATAGATGAATACAAAACTGTACAACACCTTACCAACGTCCTAGAAGGCAGGGGGCTTCGTCTTGATCGTTCTCTTGGCCGGAATCCTCGCCGGAAAGTCGTCGGGAGGTCGGAACTTGTGTTTTCGGTTTTTGTTTGAAGGTGGGGATGGAGTGGGCGGCTGCAACAGGTTCTTGGACGCCCTAGGAGCTGCAAAATTGATTCATAAAGGCTCCCCAAACCCTAGACGCGTTGCCATAGCCGGAGCTCCCCAAAAAGGTAAGAAAATCGCCCCGAAAATGGAATTCCCGCAGTCTGCTCCCTGGCGCGGTGGTGGCGCGGTTTCTCCCTTAAAACCGCGCGGAGACCGCGCGGCTTCGGCCTGGGCTGCAGCCTGGGCCGGGCCGTGCGATCCGTCGGGCCTTTTCTCCTCTCTTCCGGACTTCTGTGCTTCTACGTTTTCGGGCTCGATTTTTCGGGTCGTTCTCGGGTTATGATTCCTATCTTAAATTTATTTCGACTCCAATGAATTTCATATTCGAAATCTTGAACCCGTTGAGTTTGAATCCGTCGGCTTGAATTCGTCGTCTTTCTACTCCCGTGTAATAATTTATCCGATTAATTTATTTCCGACTTCACGGGTTTGTGGAATTAAAATTCTTCTCCTTCTTGAATTTAATTCCAATTCTTTTAACTCGATTCATGGAATTTCTTCGGGCTTCCTTTCCCTCTTTTATTCCATTTTGAATTTTTGAATCTGTCGGCGTTTCATTTCCGAGCAATAATTTATTGTAATAAATTATTTTCTTTTCGGAAATAAATTTTTATTTTGCTGTAAAAATCCCGGGTATTACAAAGTCCCCCTTTCCCCATTTAAAATGTAATCTATCCATGTATATATTTTTTTTAAAATAAATCTACTACATGGGTAAAAATAAAAGTTAATATTTCTTTGGCTAAGATTTTGGGTTACGTAAAAGTAAGCTTTTGGGCTAAAAATAATACTAGTAGTCAAAAATAATAAATTTAAAAATAATACTTGGGTTTAAAATAATGGTTTAAAACAATAGTAGTAGCTTTAAAAATTTTCCGGGCTCTGATACCAACTTGTAACACCCCGGATTTGATAACCCAGGCCGGGATGTCACCGCAACATCTCCCTAGCAAGACACGGCTTCCCGAGCTCACTAAGGAAATGCAAGGCTTGTGGTACGTAAAAGATTTAAAACATTTCAAGATTTAGTCCGGAAAATTTATAATACTTATTCAAAATACGATAGTAATAATCATCATGCGCGAAAATAGAGTAAATGCAGCGGAAAGTAAATCACGGCCAACATGGCCAAATCCTCGGGTTTGACAGACCCGGTAAAAAATAGTACGATGCAGAATTTAAAATGTCCATAAATGGTTTTCCCCAAGTGCATATGCATGCGTCACTCGACATACTCTGTAAAAGAAAAATGACAACGGTTTATCAGTATAAAAATATACCGAGTAAGTTAATCCAAAGATTTCACCTTTCATGCATTAATTTAAAAATCCAGATTTTATTCGCAGCGGAAAACATGATTAATTTATTCAAGACGAAAATGCATAATTCAAAAGACTTAATTTAAAAGCGGAATTTAAAAGCATAATTTAAATGACGTAATTTAAATGCGTAATTTAAAAACATGGTAAATAAGGTTTAAGCGTAATTAACACTCACACAAGTCTTTTATATTTTATCCCGCAAACTAAGAAGAGGACACCATACCGGGAGATCACTAACGAGGCAATCTCAACATAGGACCACTAACGAGGCAGTCCACAACAATGGGAGACCACTAACGAGGAAGTCTCAAAAGATAGCAGGACCACTAACGAGGCGATCCAAAACACAGCGCGCGAGATCACTAACGAGGCAATCTCAGATAGTAAGGAGACCACTAACGAGACAGTCTCAAAGATAATGATTAGCATGAAGATCGGCTCAGCCTAGTGAACAGGGATTTTTCGAAAGTTCGTATTTCAAGTGATCAAAAGATTCGATTTCGCGTTTCATAGTTCGAGTTTTCTCAAGTTCGAAAAATCCGATTCGAGGCAGTTTACGCCTTTCTTAATTAAAAATTCATCTTTACACTAAAAATTCTGAAATTTACACAGTAGATCCAAAACACATTCACGAACAACTTTCATGTTTTAAGTTTTTGGAAATAATTTTTGAAGTGAGTCAAAATTTGAGTTCTTTACAAAAGGTAATTTCTGTCTAAAAAACGGATTTCGTCACAGGTTCGTGCGACGCCGATTACAAATTCATTTCAAAGCCAATTGATCCGAAATTTTTACAGGAGATACACAACACATTAATGAACAACTTTCATGTTTTAAGAATTTAGAAATAATGAATTTTAGAAGTTCAAAAATCGATCACAACACGCTGTACACGTGCGGACTCAAAAGATCGCTTAAAACAGGTTCTGAAATTCGGCCGTTTGACATATCAAATGAACTCCAAAATCCATGAAATTTTATATGCATAATCTAGACACATATATCTACAACTTGTTTTTAGAAATGCAAAGTTGAATCATTCTAAAAATGGGAGAAAAACATGCATCAAGTCGAGTAATAAAATCTGTCAACAGTTTCAAACGTTCGGTTTGTCACAGAAAGTTTACGGCGAAATTTGGGATAGCAAATCTTAATGTCAATGGCTGAAATTTGGACACAAGATAGATTAAAGTCTTAGGAACAAAATCTATGTTGAAACGTTTTTTGTTTGAATTCCCGAAGGTCGAGTTTTAGGCGAGTTTTTGAAATTGGACGAAAACAGGGTTTTTGAAAATCGATTTTTGTTACGGGTATAGATCTCGAGGTTTTAAAAACAATAAACCACAAAAATTTATGAGTAAGGTCTTAACTTACTGTAATACCCCAGATTTTTATCAACGTCCAAAGGAATAAAATTTATTCCGATCAATGTCGAAATATCTCCGAGAAGAAGAAAATAATTTATCACAATAAATTATTGCTCGGAAATGAAACGCCGACAGATTCAAAATTCAAATTGGAATAAAAGAGGGAAAGGAAGCACGAAGACATTCCATGAATTGAGTCAAAATAATTGGAATTAAATTCAAGAAGGAAAATAATTCTAATTCCAAGAACCCGTGAAGTCGGAAGAAATTTAATTACACAAGTTATTGCACGGGAGTCAAAAGATATTGCACGGGAGTCAAAAGACGACGAATTGGAAGCCGACGAACCCGAGACCGACGGACTTAAGATTTCAAACATGAAATTCATTTGAGTCAAGATAAATTTAAGATAAGAATTTATGATCCGCGAATGACCCGAAAAATCGAGCCGAAAACGTAGGAGGACAGAAGTCCGAAAGAGAGGAGAAAAGGCCCGACGGGATCTCACGGCCCAGTCCGGACGCACGGCCCAGACCAGGCCGCGCGCCCTCCGCGCTGGTTTTGGCTAAAAACCGCGCCAACCCTGCGCCACCAAGACAGCAGCTGCCAATTGCGCGATTTCGGGGATTTCTTGCCATATTTCGACTCCCCGACTTAGGAAAGCCAATCCCAGACGGGGGAAAGGTTATTAGGACGATGGGGGATGATTTTCCACCCCCATAATCAGTCTCCCAAGTTTATCCACCACTCTCAAACTCTCCCAAAGCAAAACACCCACCCGACGACTTTCCGGCGACCTTCCGACGAGTTTCCGGCGACCGACGACGACCAAGGAAGAGTGTAGATCATCGATTACAGTCCTTGAATCATTGGAAATCGACTTGAGGAGATTCGTTCGTGACATCCCGTGGATTCCGGACGACCCCGTGACCTCCTAGACGTCATCCCCACTGTAAGTTAATGCTTACTTGGGTTTGGGTGATGTAAAATGCAACCAAACATAGAGATTTAGTAACTTTAAAATCTGTCAACACGAAAAACCCCCGGCGCGACAATTTTGTGTGAATTTTTCGAACCCTTAAAACTGCTCAAACAGAAAAACCCAAAACATGAAAACTGTTTCTAAGACATAGATCTAGTTCGTGTAAAATTTTCATAATTTTTCATCGCGTTTAATAACCGAAAATGGCCTCCAACGAACCTGCCATAGAAGTCGAACTTGAAACTGTGACAGATTTGAAATCGGACCAAAACCCCTATTTCGAGAGTTAAACCGAAAAACTTACAACTAGACTTTTAATCCTAACACATTAATCCAGGTTGTGTAAAAATTTCAGACATTTTCGTCGAGGTTTGTTATTTCAAATCGCATCGAACACAAACTGCTTTGACAAGACATTTTCGAAATCTGCCTGTGAACATGTCCGAACTTGATGCGCCTGTTTCTATATTTTCTAGCCCGATTTGATCTTTGTAATCTAAATGAAAGTTGTAGATAATCATGTCTAGTATGAGCATATAAAATTTCAGAATTTTTGGAGCCCATTTGATATGTCAAAAAGTCGATTTTCTAAACTGTGTCAAATCTGCCACTGGGCAGTGAACTATTTTTGTATTAAACTCGATTTTTGACATGATTCCTCAACTTATTTCGAAATTGTTAAAACACGAAAGTTGTTCGTTAGGGTGTTTTGGATAAACTGTGTAAATTTCAGATTTTTCGGACTTGAAATGAATGTTTAAATTAAAAAGGCGTAAACTGTGACGACAAACGATTTTTAAATCGAGAAAATTTTGAAATTTCGAAACAAACGGTCAAAGACTTGAAATACGATACATCTATACTTTTGAAAAACTCTGATACATTAAATCTAAACGATATATGAGATACTTGGCTATGTAGGGGGTGAGTGCTTGATAGAGTGCCCCTCTAGCTTTTCGCATCGTGCCTAGACGGACGAGTGTGACCTATGTAGGGGGTGAGTGCTCGATGGAGTGCCCCTCTAGCTTTTCGCTTCGTGCCAAAACGGCCGAGAGCGACCGACGTAGGGGGAAATGCTCAATAAAGCGCCCCCTAGCTTTTCGCTTCGTGCCAAAACGGCCGAGTGTGAATGTTATGAGAAATTGTGCCAAAATGGCCAATGAAAACTAGCCTACACTCTCGTGTGTACCCGTATGGGTTACACGAGGCTCCGGAGTGTTACTGGGTATGGCGGATACGGCTGCGGCCGCCGGACTACCGGCTAAACAAAACTTACTAAATTGGCTGCGGCCGCCGGGCGACCGGCTACACAAGAAACTTACGAAACGGCTGCGGCCGCCGGATGACCGGCTATACAAAACATTGAGAAATGGTTACGTAACGGGGAAATAAAAGATTTAATATTTTTAAGTATTTATTTATTCATCCACGTCTTTAAATTACACATTTAAATTATGTCTTTAAATTTTCGTATCTTATTAAATTGTTATTATGGATTAATGCATGTTCAAGTATACAATTAAATTATTTACCTTAAAATTTGTAAATGGAATATTTTTGTATGCATGCCTAGGAGTAAAAATTTAATTATTTAATTAAACCCCTTTACATGTGTGTTAAATTATGATTTTGTGGAAATCCTTGTCTTTTAAATTGTTTAATTATTATCAGATGAATAAAATTTAAATCGTGTCTTGTATGCACATGTTTTCATTAAATTTAATTAAAGAATTTGAAACCCCTCGATCATAGTAGGTGTTAACTTACTCAGCACGTTTTTGCTGACCAAACCATATATTTTTTTCCTTTTCCTTTCAGAGTTGAGGATTACACATCATCATATGCATACACGGGAACATTCGGGGAAAAACTCTATTTTTAATTCCTGCATTTAATTACGACTTGCATGAACGGGCCTGTTTAACCCGTGTTTTGGCCATGTCGGCCCTATACTTAAATTCCGCTGCATTATACATATGTAAATATTACTTTCCGCTGCAACTTTGATATTATGATTTTTAAATTATATTATAATGGGCTGTTTGAATATTTTAAATTCTGAAAAACCATAGCCTTGCATCTCTTTAGCAAGCTCGGAGAAACCGTGTCTTGCTAGGGAGGTGTGGCGGTGACATCCCGGCATGGGTTATCAAATCCGGGGTGTTACACTTACTTAGTTAGAGATTAGGGTCACTGGAATGGATTTCCGGATGTCCTAAGGTCGCGACGAACGGCCAACTTCTCCGATCGCTTTTTGTTCGTTCCCCGGCGTGAAATCGTAGCAAAGGAAAAGGGTTAGATTTCGAGTTTGTTAAAGCTTATGGACGACTAAAACATTATACCATAGCTTACCAAGAGTCTAGAAGTCAGGGGCTTGTCCCGGTCGTCCCGTCGTCGCCGGAATACTCGCCGGAAAGTGGTGTCGAAGGAGGTTTGAACTTGGAGAGGATATTGAGGGAGTGTAGGAAGTGTTCTCTGAAAGTTTAGGGTTTGGGGTGCCCCTAGGTTATTCGTAAGCCTTCCCCAAGGCTGAGATCCGATTACCATCGAAGGGGATGTTAATTTTGGCAAGAAAATCGCCATGGAAGGAAAGTATACACCTTCTGCACCTCTGGCGCGCTGGTGACGCGCACCTATGGCTTTGCCCGCGCGGAGCACGCGTGACCAGGCCTGGAGTCGCGACTCCGCCTTCCGCGCGGTGGCCGCGCGGCGGCGCGCGGCGAGCGCGAGCCGGCCGGACCGGCTGGTTTGGCGGTCCGCGTGGTCCGTCGGGTCTTTTCTTCCTTTCCTCTATCGGTTTTCTATCCTCTACGTGTTGGCTCGACTCCTCGGGTCGTCTCCGGTTCGGAATCTTTACCTTAAACTTGTTACGAGTTCGGCTTATCGCTCGTAACATTTCCGTGCCCTAATTAGTCTAGTTTAAATTAGTTCCAACTCCTCCTATCGTCCTTGCGATTGATCTTGTGATTTAATTTGTAATTTAATTTGTGATTTAATTTGTGATTTACTTTGTAATTTATTTTGTGATTTATTTTGTGACTGAACTTAGAAATTAGTTCCAAGCTGCCTACGTACCCTGTGAAGGGATCAAGTCGTGACGTAGTTCGAAACAATTTGAATTTGTTTTTCTCGGGTGTTACAGTTATTGTAGAGACCAACGAGCAACTCGCTCCCGAATCAAATAAAACTTTTACAGGTACGCTAAGCACACGTGATCAGGATCTAAGACCAAGGATAAATTAGCCTCAAGCTAGCGCTCCTAAGTCAAGGTTAAGCCGAATATGAATGTTATCTAACACAGACAACTAACATTTTTAAATAATGCATGTATGCAAATGAATCGCCCCGAAAAATTTTATGCTTAATGAAGAATTGTCAAAAATTTTGAGATATATTTTTCCATGGGTTTTAAAATAAAAATACTTTTTCCATGGAAATAATATTTGAAAATGCTTAAAAATAATATTTAATATTTGGGCCTCTATAGTGGGCCGAAAAATAATAGCTTTAAAAATTTTCGGGCTCTGATACCACTTTATAACACCCCGGATTTGGTCACTCAGGCCGGGACGCTACCGCCACACCTTTCTAAATAAGACACGACCCAAATCGAGCTTATCTAAAAACATGCTAAGGCTAAGTTGTATCAATACTTTAAAAATAATTTAAAAACCATTCAACAATGCCCGAAGTCTAAAATCAGAGTATGTCTACCATGCATAATTTAAAGATAGTGAGGAAGCTAAACAGGACCAAAACACGCGGCCAAAACCAAAGTCCAAAGTTCCAAAGTCTTAATGCAGAATTTAAAATAAAAGTAAATGCGACAAGTCTTCATAAGAATAATCGCATCCCATCGTGCAAATGCTCACCCTGCGAAATCTGAGGAAAAATGGAAATAACAACTTATCAGTACAAAAGGTACTGCGTAAGTTAATATACAACACAACGAATTTTAAAAATTTTGGAAGAGCATTTTAAAATAAGATTTCCAACTTAAAAGGATGAATAAAATAATTTTCCAAAATCTCTTACACTTGCCACACGAATATTTTACCATTGTTCGTTATGATCGAGGACACCACATATGCCCTTTGGGACTAACACCCACAAGGACTCCAATTCATATAAAAGATCCTAGGGACGTACCCTTGGGATCAACTCACCTCTGGGACTCGTACCCACGAGGGATGTGAAAACAGTGACCCTATACACACTGCTCCGGAGCCCTAGATAACCCATACGGATACATCTAGGAGTATAGACTCTTACAATCACTAAACCATTATAACCATATGTGTCGTTTTGGCTCCGAGAGGGGGCGGCCCAACGAGCTCTACCAAGTGCACTTACCCTCTAAATATAACATTAGGCATCCCACTCGATCAAAACTCCCAGAGTTTCAAAATCCACATTTTAACATTTGATAACATAACTACATTTCCATAATATACATATCTCAAAATGAGTGAAAATCGATTCATCGATTACCAAGAACGCACAACATGGATTTTACCGAAAGAATTGAAACTGTGGCAGAATTCAGAATCGCTTTTGGAAATGTAGCAAACCTTTCTTAAAAATTCTGTAATTTTACCGGAGCTATAAAACACCAAGATAAACATTTTTCAAAGAAATAGGCATCCTCAAATTCGGACTCTAGATAGGCCAACAAAATTCGATTTCAAAAAATATGGATTCAAGGATTTTAAAAACTTCAGTTAATCAGACCACGGTGTAATAAAAAATTCATAACTTCTCCGAGAGAGTTCCTAAAATCATAAAATTGACGGAGATATTCTAGACACAATATGGAACAAAACTCATGAAGACATCGACCACAAATGACAATCATAGGCTGGACTAAATTGAACAACAAAATCGGACTCCATGAAAAACCAAGTCTGACAGCAATTATTATCAGAATACCATTGTAACACCCCGGTTTTTGGTCACCCAGTTCGGGATGTCACCGCCACACCTCTCTAGCAAGATACGGTTTCTCCGAGCTCACTAAAGAGATGCAAGGCTATGGTTTTTCAGAATTTAAAACATTCAAACAGCCCATCTATATATAATTTTAAAAATAATGTCATTTCAGTTGCAGCGGAAAGTAATATATACATATATGATGCAGCGGAATTTAGAAATAGGGCCAACATGGCCAAAATACAGGTT